>JAAVUC010000234.1:0-31730 GCA_014898925.1 Fusarium nelsonii | reverse complement strand
CCCCCCCCCCCCCCCCCCGGGGAGAGTATATCTTACTTTCCAGAATATGAAAACCTTGTGTTTAATCATGTGCTCAAATCCAGCGTACCACTGGATGAGAACGTGGCTTCATGTCCGCTGTGTAATTCTAGATTCATTGAGCTATTTTTCATATCTGAGGAACTTAGTACGGGTCTTTGAGTTTCAAAGATGCTTAAGGAGCAGCTGGAAGCTGGCGTTACAATCCAGTCTTGTCACTCTTTTCAGAGACCGACAGACGATACTTTCTTCGGGCAAGGGACAGGAGTCGGTTGATGGGCTGCACGAATGGGCTTGTGGGAAACAACCATTTTCAAAAGTAGCGCTGGTGCTCAAGAATATCACCGTTCATTTATGGATCTCTCGCACTTGGGAACTAGTTCCATTGACTAACTAAATGATGCTCGGAAGCACGGCTGAGTACTGCGGGTGCTGGAACCTATTCTATCCCACATGACCCTGAGTATCAGAAGTCCTTCGAACGGCTCCGCTTACAGTTAAAAACGAGTGTGAGAAGAAATGAGAGCAGTAAAAAACAAGCGTGGTAAGAAAGAGCGTAGTGACCCGTAAGTAGATCCATGTTCAGCAACAAGCCCAGCGGCATTTGCAACTTTAGTGGGCAACCTTCTTGCCGATCATAGCGAGAAGAACGCAACTGCCAGCGTCAACAGTAGGCTCAATGTTGAGGGTACCGTCCTTGGGATTGTACGAGGATTTGTGGGTCGTATCAGTAGTCGAGTTATCACCCGGGTTAGCATCGACTGCGAAACCAAAAATGCGAAGTCTGCCATTGCTACCGGATGACTTCTTATACTCCTCGTCAAAGGTCGTCTTGGTTGCGCCATCGAACTTGATGGAGATTCTGACGCCAGAAGCGCAGAGCATAGATACTGGCTGAACAAGGTTCTTTAGAAGGTCTGGGCAGTTATCCTTGACCTTAGGGAATGTTTTGCGATAGCCGGGGATATTCCTGACAGTTATTTATTAAACCTTGGCCTGCTGTAAGATAAAAGAAGCACTTACCACTGGCCCGGTGTAACGTCGAAGACGAGCTTGTTCTTCAGTTGGACCTTGACGGAGATATTACCAGTCTGAGAGGTGGCTTGTGACTTGGAGAAGCTTGAAGTTTTGTCGTATGAAACTTCGAGCCAGCTAAAAAACCCACCGACGGAGGCCCTGACTGTCTCAGTGGAATGGCCTGTCTGCTTCGCGACCTCATCGACCGAGGTGGACTCATTCAACTCAATTGTGTCAGACCAAGTGGTCTTGGAGGTAAACTCCTTATACCATTTGTCCATGGTGGCGCGATAATTGGGAGACAGAGTGTACAAAGCCTCGTAAATAACCTCATCGGGCTCTGAAACGGTTTCGGCCTTGCCGTCCTCTCGGAGCTTCTCAACATACTTGTCGGCGTCCATAATCTGGTCGTTGAATGTAGGCATAGTGATACTGAGAGCCTCGTTAGCACCTGGGCCTTCACTGGAAGTTCAGGAGGCCGTTACTTACTTTCCCTTTTGCTCCTTGTTTCGAATGGCGGTAATATTCTCCATCGCCTTCTTATACGCCTCCAATCCTGGGATATTTGCAGCCTGCTGAGCTGCGTACAATTCTCTGACCCTTAGCTTGGCTGTGTCGCGCTGAGAGAGGACATCAGGTCGCATTTCTTCAAGAAACTTCTTGAAGCTCATTCCCATGTATATATCAGCTTTTCCACCGTTGTACTGGGCAAGCGCTGCCTTAGTCAGCGCTTCGTTTTCAACGGCAGCATCAGTAGCGGCCTTCTGGCGCTGCTTGAGCAAGTCTTGGCTAGCAGCATCACCGGTGCTCTGATAACAGTCAGCTTGCATTTTTTAGAACTAAAATATACACTCACAAGTACAACATAGTCCATGTAACTAAATTACTGATATTAGCCTAGGGGTGGCACACCAGGTGAGAAACACTTACTTAGCAAGAGCTAAAGAATAACTTTGATCAGCCGATGGAAGGTACCATGTGTTGCGTTCATCCAGGAGGGCATCTGCCTTGATGAGCAGCTCATAGTTGGTAACGGCCTTGGGAACTCCAGCTCCAGCAAATACGGCCTGTGTGCCCCTGACACAGGGAAACACAAGTCGACTTCCAGAGCTATCACTTCCGCAAAGACCGGCAATAGCCTTGAGCCAGGCTAGGTCCATCATCTGATCTTTGGAACCCATGTTGTTCAAAAATGATAAGTATTCTTTTGGGTGTTTGTTTAGTGATGGAATGTTGCGGTTGCTTGTTGATGACCTGATAGACAAAACGAAACTTGGCTTGGGAACTTGAAGCTTTTTATACTCAAAGACGGTGCTTTTACTCAAAGGTTGACCGGTCAGGCTTGATACTGCTAGTGCCGACCAAAACCGAATCCCTCGGGGTCCATGATGTTGAGACCTCAAGAAAGGTTGTGACACATGTGCAGGAGTTGCCAAGAGAGTGACTTGAAGCAAAGCAACCAATAATCTCACAATGGGGTCAGTATAGTAGCTGAATATCGGGCGCGCCTGATGACTGGGTAGACCCCCCATCGAGGTCTGCTTTCGCCTTCTCGTTCCTCGGCTGTCTCCCTGGACGTTCGGGGCGTGGAATCGTAAGACATACTAGTCAAAAAGGACATAATATTCAGCAAGCCACAGACCTTCAACGGTAGTCCAACCAGGACTAGTGTTTTCCAGGCCTCACTAGCTTCAACTAATTAAGCAACACCACAACTTGAATGGATTAGATTCAAATATTACAGTATTGTAGATGAAAGGGTCTCAAGGGCTATGACTAGACTATCAGATTGAACATCATATTCCATAGCACCCATCTCCATCAACGTCACCATTATTGTCGACTATAGCTAGATAAAACAGGGAAGTTGCGATTACTATAAAACCCTGCTGTAAGCATATTCGCTTCGCCTGTATTAGACTTAGATGGGTAGAAGCTCATAAGCGTCAACACTACATGCGGCGATCTGTTTCACGCATCGCTGCGTCTGAGAGGAGAAGGGACATCAAAATGTATCAGAACTTCAACTATTACTATCCCGTTTGCATAGATAGAGGAGAGGGGGCGTACATATCAGCCTCGACTATACTCGACAAGATGGTGTGAACAACAAGGTATAAAAAGAGATACACGATTGACCCTGGTTGAAGGTAACCTTAGAGTGAAGATTATAGCTGCATCATCCCTATGGTCTCTTGTATGAAGGGAAGGTCAAATGAATATCTTTTGATGGCTTTTGGCGGCTCTTCAGGATGGTAAACAGAGAATGAGTAGGGGTTGTCGCTGCTGGGGATTATTGCTGTTGGATGAGGAACGAGGTCGCATCATCATCCAATGCTTGTGATTAGCTAAGGTCAAGCATATCTATTATCAGCCTATGCTGGGTTTAGTCTACATGAGATCTCTCGATAGGGTTGCCTGACATGGCTAAGAACACGCCCTGAAAGTGGTTGGCTATGCTGATGTTAAGATTAGGCAGAAGGACAATCTTTCACCATTTTCGTCACGACCAGAAACACAGTGGGACTATTGATTGACGGCTAGCTAGAGTGAGACGCGGGAACAGACGAATTGGGAATACAGGTCGTAAGGGTAATAAAGGCTAGCTTCACCACTAGATCTTTATACCTACCGTAGAAACTGGTCAAAATCACTAATGCCAGTGGATAACAAGTCTCGTGTCAATATAAGTCTCCTCTTACATTTAATGGCTAGATCAGCTACACAGATAGCTTAAGTGGTACAATAGACCGATGAAAAGCTGCCACTATGGTGGCTTAACTACACCGGCACTAGAAAATTTAATTAGTTTCTATGATTTATTACTAAAGCTATCGAAAGGCCATTGATGCTTCTAGTTGCGACTATCCAATTGTAACCTAGTCTATGTGCCTGAAATGACCTTTTTACCCTTCTAGGCTGTCGATCTAAGTTTGCACCAAAGCCGGAATTGCCCGTCCCGTTGCAAAGCGGAGGCTACTAGCAGGGATCACTATAATACAAAAAAGGGAAAATACACCCGTCAACGATTAGCGCTTAGTGGCTAGCTGAACTATTATGCAGCTCGATGAGGCACTGCATAGTTGGTTCAGACGTACTGTATTTGTTTTAGATTTGAGCGCCAGGGCGGAACAGTACGGATGTTAAACTAGTCACGGCCTTGTATGTATCGCTGAGGCGCATGTTAGGTGGCCCTCTGGTAAATGAATCACTACGTAGCAAGATCATGAATGGAGTCTTGACCGCTTTTCTAGGTGTGTAACAAAGCTTCAAACTTTGGTTAACCTTTGAAACAGAAAACAGTTTTTACATAATGACACCCCAATACCGTCAGGTCTGCACAGTTGCCCAGACACACAACTTGACCACTATCCAGAAGTGAGAAGCTGACTCCGAACTAGAAGCATCTGGCTTGGGTCATAGATATTGCAAAGGCGCCAATTGAAACCCCTCCTCCCTTTCAGAAGGACATATTTATTCTAAACTACTGAATACAGACCCCTCCAATGTTATGAGGAGAGTATAATTCGGCGAACTTGAGCACATCTCGAAGTTTCCATGAGGATAGGCACCGAAGGCTCATGAGGACGAGTCATCTCAATAAATGCCTTCGTATCCTTGCTGGGATATTTTACTGACTCTTCGGGTTAGATTGGTCAACCCAAGAGGCTCTACGGACCATGCTCAACGAGCCAGACTAGTACCATCGTTTAATGTTAACTTAGTGGTATTGACCACTCAGTTTTTACTAAGCTATCATCTAAATTTCGTTCACAAATATGGGCAGTTGAGCAGTCAACAGATAATCATTTCCAGCAGCGTCTATGTTCGTATGGGGATATAAAGCGATATTTCAAGTAGATGAAAGGAGCTGTTTTGCGGCTGCTAGCGTCGTGATGGTTTCTGACCTAAGATGCAACTTCATGACAGTAAGTTACGGTCACCTCTCTCGAGGTGCATTTCTTAACTGGAGTACTCACCTTCAGACAACCCGTCTCTGGTTACTCGTCTATGATTCAAAAGTCTATCTGCGCCGCTCGCCACTCAACAATGAATTCCGTGGATCATAACTGCAACTGCTCAGCTGCCTATTCAGACACCAGTCCATCAACATCGGCTCGTTATTTAATCCATGCACTGTTCACGTAATCAATTTTACGTTTATGTCAAGGGTTGTAGTATTCTGACGAGTGACACTACGCGCAAGCAGTACTTAGCTCATTCACAGCATAGGGCAGCGAAGAAATCAAGCAGGAAACTCTGGCATGCTGTCTTAATACGATATAATTGGCGGGTTTACATGGAGAATTGCAGACATTGGAGGTAATCACCTGGTGTCCTAGTTTCGGTGACCTATCAGGTGAGCAAGAAATTGGAAGAATCCGAGCGCGGAAGGCGTTCCGATGTTCGTGGCGACATTTAGTCGAGCTGGCCTCCCAAAGATAGTTAAAGGCATGGGGTATCCTTCGATGTTTTATGCATTTCAAGCCAAACCCCACAGGGATCCTGTCACCGAGTCTAGATCTCTGGGATAGTTGTTGAAGTAGAAAATCAGCCGCCGTCTTACAGAGGGGCATCTGATGTTCAGCCAGCCTCTTGTAATAGCCATATTAGATCCCACTGATTGGAACATGCATGAAACACCCTGGATTTAACTGTTGAAGCATACCGGCTCGGATGATGTGTGACCTATGGTGATATCTCACATACCGGGACTGTAGTGCGGTGCAATAAGGCTGGCTGACGTTCCCGAAACTCTTTAGGGGGGTTCACATTACGCTTTTGTGGCACGGTCCGAACCTCTGTCAAGACGCCACTGACGGCGGCACTAATGATTATTCGATTAGTTTGTACTAGCGTACTAGCGACTGGCTCCTTTGCCGTAAACGCCAGGTTCCCACTGCCTTAATGACTGACGGGACAAGCATGCATGGAGCACTTGATGAATTATGAGACATTAGTTCGCAACAGGGTTAACATTATATCGTGGCTGGCATCTGCCTGAGAGCGATGAGGAAACAGTCCACGGTCAGCGTCGGACCGTAAGAGACATGATTGATAAAAGTACACAAACTACAGGTGTTCCAGCAGATCAATCCCAAACATGCCTGCTCAGTGGATGTTCCAGCAGAAAGACTAAGGTTGACCGTCGGAATAAGGCTTCGCTGAAGCGGATCACCTCAAATCTTAGATATGGGGTCCAAGTTGTCCATAGATCTATAAGAGTATTAGCAAGTAAGTATGTCAATAGGATAGTTTGCCAATTAGTTACCCTAAACTTTCGAGTTTGCCGTATAGCGACTCTTGATTGGCAGGACATACAAGACTGGCTTTGACAACAAAGCTAAACTCAATTCAATATCTACGTAGCGTTTACCCTGAGGAATGTTGTAGCACGAGCTTCGAAACGTCTCCATACAACTGTCTCCAAAAGCATAATCCGTGATACCTGTGCAAGGGATGAGCTAAAACGGCATAATGTGGCGTGCTGAGCTGAGACAAATGGGAATTGGAACCCTGCAACCACCGGAAACTAGGCCCTGATTGGAAATTTGATAACAAGGGTTCGATTTATATCACATTTGAAAGAAGGGCTGTTTGGCCTGGCGAATGAAAGTGCTGCGGGGTTAATCTCATTGAATAGTCGTGAATACGCCGTATTCTAGACGATCTATACTGTTCTATTCGATACTTTTTCCGATTTATTAGCCTAGTTTGCAACCGGACCCTTCTGACAGTAAGATTTCATACCGCACGTGGGTCGACATTCAAAAATACAGCCCCACGAATCTGCACGTACAAAGTTGTCAGGAGAGCACATGTTGGATTGAACGCAGCGACATTACAAATATGTTCTTCAGGCTGAGTACTATTCCTCATACGCTTTAAAATGCCCCTTTGAGTCCCTTCGGGTGCATCAGGACATCTCTTGTAAAGGCAGCTCGGACGGTATCGTCACTCACTTTTTCTCATTCAAAGCAGAAAGACTTGTAGAATCTGGCTTACTTGGAGGCAGCTGATGTGAATACAGTGAAGCTGATCCTGCAGTCTAGAACCCGGGGGAAGTGCTCGAACAGTAGAGGTCCGACAACCTTAAGCGGCAAGCTAGTGGCCGTGTAATAGTCAAAAGCTTGGCCGACCGCCACCACGAAGGCTTTCAAGCTGGTATGTATCAGTCAGTAAAATTTTAACTTCATAGCCTTTCTGAGTAGTTGTGTGGCACTGGCTGGAACGGCACAACGTGAACATGGGATACACTTGCCGGCAGACATGGCGTTCACTGAAATAGGAGGCGTTGACATATGTGCGTCGTAAGAGAACTTTAAGGCTGAAAATAACGTTGTTGACGCTTAAGACAGAATCCCTGTCAGCTGATAAGAGACATGCCTACGGCACCCATCTAGCATTGACGCTTTGGATAGCCTCGATCCTCTCTCCCACGCTCTTTTTGGAATGTGCTACATAGTATCGTGTAAATTACGAGCCGGCCTTCTAAAGCTGAAACCAGTGGTTTGTGAGACAGCACGTAACGTATTGGGTAGGGAAACACCTAAGCGGCATCTCCCTCACAACGTCCGAGCTCACTTGTGATCCCTGCCTCTGTAATGTGCTGGCCATATACATGTCACTACTCGGATAAGTTATCAGCTCAACCTGTCGCACGAGACGGAACCGAGTCATCTATTAGCCGCTCAGAAACGATTGAAACTACCTGTAGATCCTGACCAAGTGAAAGAGTCCCTAGATGAACCGATTGGCTATAGTGATCAGTGGTTGGTCTCTGGAGAGGTTGAATGGAAAGGTAGCATAATTATGCAAGGAACGGTCTCGACTTCGCCAGGGCTGGCTGATAACCTGCGAGAAACCTAGGCCGTTTCACTCCATATTTCACTGATCACTTGTATTCTGTGTGGCGTACCATACTGTACAGCGGGACTAGCGGTGAAAGCTTAGACAACCGTTCAATGTCTCACCACAACCGTTTCTGGTCTGCCAGGCCGCCTCATTACAGCCACATGCCGATATGACGTAGTTGCCAAAATTGTCGTGGTCAGTTGTCTCCCTGAAAGGACCTAAAGCCTGATTGGTCTCTCATAACGGCATAAAACGGTCTCAGTAGGCGTGGCGAACTGTGACAAAGTGTAGAGTATAGAGTCAAACCTGGTGGGCACAACTACCAATAGCAGGCCACTAACTTGGCACTCGCTTGGAAAGAAAAATCCAGAAGTCAAGTTTTGGATGCACAGGATGTTCCAAACAACGGCCCTATACAGCCGTGGTGCTTCTAACATCAGGTCGTAAGCTAGACGGTCGACCTTAACGCCAAAATTACAAGGAGGCCCAAAATCAATGTTGTCTTGCTGCCGCTAGCCACATTTCTCTCGGTGATAGTTCAATGCCCACGCCTGGAAGTCCCTTTGGATTAGCTGGCGACGCAAAAGGCAGTGGAGTGAGGGTATGTATACTCTCAAGACACTGGGATATTAGCTCATTACGACAAGCCTCAGTCTACTAAATATTGAGTAACCTCTTGTCGCACTTAGACGGCTGAAAGCTCGCTAAATGGAACACAGGAGTAGCCGCAAGGCTAGTCGAGGTGACTGCTACCTGGGCTAGCTAGTCCGGATCACTCCGCCCGTGCCAAGAAAGGACACTTAATAGAATCGGTCAGTTACAAACAGAAACGAAGAGAACTCATACTGCCTGCTTTCATATTAACCAGATAGCATTGACTCAAAGATATCAAGGCCATCTCCAGCGAGCTTTTCTCATCAGATTGGGAAGGGACTTTGTAGGCTTTTCAAGAGCCAGCGCAGCGAGTGAAATTGAAGATTACCATTTCAAGTAAGGAGATTTAGCAGCGTCTGTGAGTACCAACGACGTTGTACTGCACTCGTAGCTATTTAAGCAGTTATAAGAAGCGGCATTCTTTTGCTACATAAAACCCAAGCCTAATTAAGAAGTTTCCTGGGGATCCACATGGGTACCGAATTCCGTCAGTTGATACAGCATTTAAGTTCTCGTGCCTTATTAATCGACGAAGAAAGCCAAACCTAATTCTGCCAGTTTTAGCTTTCAAGATAGTACAAAGAGATTATATTGTTCTATTGGCTTGTCTGCTTACACGAAAGCGTAGAATGCAGATCAAAAACTACCCCTTCCATCATCTTCTGTCACCAAACCCCAAGGGTTAAAAGTCATGCCAATCACTAAACGGTGAAAATAGGCTCAGGAATCGTCTCAACATCCCAGTTTCCGCCCTCCGTGACATTGTATGAGTGAACCTCAATCTTCGGCTTGCCGTTCTCACCGCGACCCGAGACAAACACCCGAATGTTCTCATACCCAGAGCCCAAAGCTGAGAGGGAAGAGCCATTATCAACGTATCGTCTCTGATCCTCATCCTTTTGTCCGTTACTGCCCATCCAACCCTGGTACCAGTTCTCCTTATCCTTGCTACTGAGACAGACCTCCTGGAGATAGCTCTGGTTATGTTCCTTGCAGATGCAGTAGACGCGAATCTGCGACGTTAGTCCGAGTACCAATGATTAATGAGTGACAAATATGAGGTACTTACTTCCCAGTGGCCCTTCTTGAGGTTTCCAGCTGCGTCCTTGGGAACCCACGCGACAGCGGCGACTTGCCGACTGTCAGACTTCATTTTCATAACACCATCAATCTCGATGGGGTGGGCGACAAAGTCTCCAATGCGCTCCTGGTCAGCCTTGTCAATGTAGCAGAGACGATCCTTCTGGCCAACGAAGAAGACGTAGGTCCTGCAGCCGATCTGGAGCGAGGCAATCTCCTTAGGGAAAGAGTCCTTATGAGACCATGTTATTAGCTGTCAAATTCTGGCCCTTTGGAAAACATCTTCTTACAATGCAAGTCATGTTTGATTTGCGACCTGGAGTTGTTTGTGAAGTCTTGGGTGTTATTTATATATATAAACTGACAGCGATGAGGATGAGCTGAGTAGGTGATACACCAGATCTTGTCGCAGCGAACAGTTCTTTTATATTCGTTTTTGACGCCGTGGTGGCACTACGGTGCTACGACACAGCTTCATGCCGGATAACGTGTGGTCTCGGTTTATTCACCTTTTACTGGATATAATCAACGTTGCCTGTGTCTTTCTAAGCCATTCTCCCAACATTTGACCTGAACTGGACGCAAGAGTATCGTAGCCAATGTCCACATTCTGTCGATGCTGAAAGACCCCGCTTGCATGAGGCGGTAAAGCAAATTACCAACGTCTCCCAACTATTCAACCCTAGATGTAGGTTTAGCGAGCCATGATTTAATCCGGCCTCGAGAGATAGAATGGCGCCACAAGAATATCCGCCACAAACGCAGCAGTCTCAGGTCCTGAGGAGATTCAGCTATGTCTTGGCCGTCGAATCCGGCGATCTTTACCAATACAGAATCGGTGGTATCTGTTCGTGGTGAACTTTCTATCATGTTGCAGCTTGTGTTCTATGATGTTCAGAGTCTAGACTTTGCCCCTAGTCTAATCCATTCGAACGTGTGATATAACCGCCAGCCACATCTACCTCAGCCAGCCTTATACCGACAGCACTAACCGAAAGCAAGTGAGACAAAAGCCAGGACCTCCCGTTTAAGAAGAATCTAGTATTTCACTCTGCAAGCCACTTTCACACCTTCACACCGTCAAACCTCTGGTATCTCCTTGTATCCATGCAGCACTCTTGTGATCCCTGCATGAGAGATAGGCCTTGCTGTCTCAGGGCGTGGTAGGCTCTAGCATTTCAGCTATGTGGGAACTTGAACATTCGAAGCCTTTTTTGAGAGCGACCCTGGACCCTTGCCTCCAAGATTCACCTTGCCTCAATCAACATACCAATACCATTCAGCGCTCAAATGCCCGTCACTCAATAGTCGCTCATTAGTGGCAAATGTGCGGATGTTTGCAAGCTGTCATTATCGTTTGGCCCCTTCCCCATTTACTCTCGTCTTGCATCGAACAGGCAGTCACAGCTCATATACCTTCTGCCACCCAATGCCATTTCAACTATGAGGGAAGACAAAGATTATCATATTCCTCCCCTCACCAAGTGTCCAAGCTATCTCTTACCCTCATCACCAGGGCCAATTTTCTTCTACGAGCCATTCTAATCGCGGCCTTGTGCCTAACCGCGCCGGTCGTCGCAGAATCCAGTATGCCTTCATCTATGAACAAACGTTCGAGATTCTTCCCACTAATATGATTTGAAAAGGGGAGGCAGGCTCTAGGGAACCCAAATCACGGGGAGTGAATGACCCAAAGCCCAATAAGGCTCGAACTATGCATGAATGTGATGAACATATCACCGAATGTGGAGTGATGGATAAGGAGAAAGTCATTACTAGACCCGCCACTACCATCCGTGTGATCAAGAAAGTCACCACTACAACCACCACGGTACTTGCTACTCCACGGCAAAATCTTCCTGGCTTTCCACACACTGACAAAAGTCCAGAGACTTCCTGACATTACGAATACCATTACCAAGGTGGATGTCAAGACAATCAATGAAAAAATTCAAGGTGAACTAAAATGCGACACTCGTCTGATTGACATTGGATAGCTGACAATTATATCAATAGGGCACTGTCGTAACACTACGGTGTATATTGATCCGAAGCCTGCCTTTGTAACTGAGTACGAGACTGTTGAACTGGTCAAGGAGATCGTCTCCATCGTCAACACTACGACCACGCGTGTCAGCTACGTGCACGGTACGACGATCGAGCAATGCTTTATCAAAACCGAGAGGGGTCCTTTCCGCATTTTCCAGTCAACACAGACAGAAGCCGAAGTCCCTGCAGCTTCACAGTCTAAAAGCCCTCCCGTTGGTTTGGTTGAAGACAGCGAGCACGAGACTGCTACGGAACAGGTCATGCAGGAGCAATATGTTGAGCAGGTGGCAGAAGGCTTCTCAGAGGGTATGACCGGTAACCTTTTCGGAGAGATGGCGGAACCATAGTTATGGTCATACCCTAATAGCTAGACATAAAGATGTGGAAAGGTTGGCTGTGATATTGGCAAGGTAACATCTTCTTATGGACACATGGGGACTATTAATGGGAGGAAAATGCACCAACTAAAATCCTTGGGTTCAAGTAGTCCACTTCCTTATTTTACCCATCAAAGATAATGGTCTATTATTCTTATTTTGCAGGCCTTGTGTGAAGTATGAGACAGTTGTTGTGTTATGGAGTCGTTTACAACGTCTCATTGTGTGAAAGATACACTACTTTTCTTCTGCAGTTTATCCTTTATCTATCCCCAGAGGTATATTGCAATATAGTTCAAACAATAATTAAATGTCTCCAGATCTATTTATCACACGACTTCTCGTTTCCCCAATGTATCCTATCACATGCTCGTCTGTTCGATATGTCCATACTCTTAGACTAAGTTCGAGATTATCAGCTGTTACTAACGATTGATCTCTTCTTAGGCGGGCGTATCTCATCGGAGTTTCTTTTCCAAACCAGTATGAGCCCATTCGCGACTCATCTGTCATTGTCGCTGATATAATGTAAACTCATTTCCTTATCGTTTATCTGGAGTTGTAATCTATCTGAAGCCAAGCAGGCAGGCAAGGTAGCACAAGCTCCTTCTTCCTGCAGCAGAGAGGTTACGCAAGTCAACGCAATCACGTGATGGCCTCAATAAACAGGCTGCGACGTTTGTTGGAACAAATGTCTTTCTTTTTCCATCATCATCTCGTACTTTATCTGAAACATCATAGTCACGAGGTCAGAACGACAATGCGAAAAAGCGCGATGCTACAAGGCCAAGTCGCGGCGCTTGTCAATCCTGGGTTAGCGACTAAGGAGACCAACAAACCATCCAAACGCGAAACTCCAGGTTCCCACGATGATCAGCGATCATCAAAGGCTCCCAGGATGGAAGCCTGGAATCAGGATTTCGAGGAGAAGCCCACTGGCAAAGACCCAGAAATGAGACCAGGGGAGGGAACAAAGAAGACGGTTTTGTCATCTGTCCAAGCCAAATGCACCCATTCTACTGGCACTTTTTCTTGTTTTCCGCCAGAAATCTTGAATATGATTGTGGAAAGGGTGATTCTTCCTTCAGGACCAAAAGCCTTGTCGTTTTACCCACAGCATCTACAGAAAGACACGGCGTCTCTCAGCCGACTCAGTAAAACATGTAAGGCTTTTCATGACCTTGCCATCTCTCAGCTACACAAACGCATTTGCCTATCCGTCGATGGCCATGTTGATGTTACCAAAACCATCCGCACGATCGAGCCCTTCCTCACAGTCGAACAGAGGAAGCAGTTGAATCATGAACACCCATACAAGGTCCAACAGAGAGACTTCCTTGACGGTCTAGATTCTAAGAAGAAACCTGAGATTGCAGGTTGCGTTCGCCAAGCTATCTTCGACATTGGTGATGAGAGTCAGAATAACCAGACCGCCGTTTGCCGGTACATGGAAGAGCTAGTGGAAAGCGCACACAATCTAGAGGTTTTTGTGACCACAATACTTTCGGAGTATGTATTAAGCTGCTTTCCGGGTTTTTCCATCGTCACTGACAACAGAACAGCCTCATGATTGAAAGACTCGCCGCAAAAACGCATCTGAAAGCTCTGAGATTGCAGTTGAACGATTCGATACAACCAAATGCAAGAAAGCTGGGGATAATCAAGGGCTTAAACCACCTGAGTTTATATCTGTCCAATTGGTATCGGTGGGCTCACAACAATCCCACGCCACTCCTCTGGGGTTCACGTTCCACATTACGAAGCCTGAAACTCAACAAAGATTTGTTCCGTGACATGTATGATAAATGTTCCGAGAAGTCTGGAGAAACTGCTGGAACATCGAATCAGCGGCATGACTTTACTGCCCTGAAGTCATTTTCTCTCAGTGATGCAGCTATCGATCAAGACGAGATTGATGCTCTGGCGCGGGCCATCGATTTTGGTGCGTTGCATGAACTCAGGTTTGGTGAAAACAACTACGAAATCGGGATGCTCTACCGTCATCTTATCGACGTCTTTTGCGCTCAAAGAAGTAAGAGCGATGTCGGGATTAGGTTGCGCAGATTATCGATGAATCTGGCCCCCCAGGCTGTGTCTAAGCTGGACAGGTGGACGACAGAGCCCAGAGGTGAAGAGCTAGGCATCGCTTTCATCTCGTGTTTTGATACCTTGACGAGTCTCACTATTTGTGATGCCAGCATTCTCTGGTTGGATTTGCCCTACCCAGAATTGAAAGAGAATCTTTGGAGGGGCATCCTTATGCATAGGAGCCTAACTACTCTCAAATTTACGGACACGGTCAGCCGCCATAGATGTAAGAAGGCAATGCTGGACGCTCAAATAGTGACGCGCTTTGTTCTCAATCTTCCCCAGTTGAGATATTTTCGCTTCTACGCGGACCCTACCCAGCTTGTAAGGTTCCCTTGCACGCTCACAAGTAGGGTATAGGAAGTTAGCTAATTGCAACAGCGCGAAATTGGTGGCGCGCTTTCACTGGGCCGCAACCTGGAGGCGATCGAATTACGATTCCATTCGAATTATGGGAATGAAGAACAACGAGAAAATGCGGCCCTCGAATTCCTTCGCAACTTGTTACTCCCGATCCTCGAGCGAGACTCTTATAGCACCACAGATGGCTACAAATGGGAAGACCACAGTAACATCAATCGTGTAGGAATGAACAGCATGGTATGGGAAGTTGGTTCGAGTCTTGCACTGGCGAAGCGGGGGCAGAAAGAACCTGACATGATTGAGACTGCCTCTGACTCCAAACGCAAAGTATTTTATCGAGATGTAAATGTTCACATCGAGCCCCCTTTTGAGACGTTTTTCTCGTACAGCAGGCGTGTTCGTACACAGCGAACCATCGACAGAATGCGCGAAAGGGTGGACATGTGCGACTGGGTGGACAAAGTTGCTAAAGATATCGTTTGAGTTGCAGGAATGAAATCCCTAGAAAACCACAGAGACTTTTCACTTTTTGAAAATTGTCGGATCTATACATAAAGTGACCGTGAGCAATTAACTTAGTGTTGTTTGAGTGACCGTTATCGGTCTCGGTCGAGCTTAGTCAGGTTTGCCGAGACGCGAGATGCCTGCAGTAGCGTCGGTAGATATTTATAAGCGGATGACATAATTGAGTTGATGAGTGAAATCAATATGAGGAATTATATGTCTATATAAGAGATCATAGATGATCTGAACATATTATCGTATCATCCTACATCCAACACACAAACTCAACCCTCTACTGCAATGGCTTCAAAATCTCTCTACGCTATCGTCGCCGGTGTTGGTCCAGGTACAGGTAAGCTGAGTTACCTCCACCCCACTTTGATCTCCCCGCCATCGTAATCTCATTGACAATCGTCACTAGGCCGATCAGTCGCTTTGCGCTTCGCCCAAAAGTATCCCGTCGTTCTCTTCGCTCGTCGCCCAGAAAGCTATGAGAGCACTCTCGCAGATGTCGAAAAGGCAGGCGGCAAAGCCATCGGTATCAGCGCCGACGTGTCGGACCCAACATCACTAAAGAAGGCCTTTGACGACATCAATAAAGAGTTCCCGGATAGTCATCTCGCAGCAGCAGTGTACAACGTCGGAAGTGGCGGGTTTGCAAAGAAACCGTTTTTGGAACTCACAGAAAATGACCTCAATGCCAGTCTCGATGGATCAATCAGGTCATTCTTTCACTTTGCACAAGCTACAATTCCTCACCTTCTCGACGCTGTCCCCAACTCACACTACCCGCCTACACTTATCTTGACTGGTGCGACAGCTTCAATCAAAGGAAGTGCGCAGTTTAGCACGTTTGCAGCGGGCAAGTGGGGACAGCGCGCGATGCATCAGTCGCTAGCGAGGGAGTTTGGGCCTAAGGGTGTTCATGTTGCTCATGCGGTTATTGATGGGGTAATTGATATCCCGAGAACTAAGGAGTGGGCTACCAATGACGGAGTTGAGGATGGAAAGATCAGCCCTGATGCGGTAAGTTGAGAGTAAGATTTCAAATGTTTGTGAGCTGTCATTGACTCATCTCGACAGATTGCTGAGGCGTATTGGAATCTCCATACACAGCATCGTTCTGCTTTCACGCAGGAGATTGACATTCGACCTTACATTGAGAAGTGGTAGGTTCTTCGGGGGATTTCATCAAAAATACCCGAGCCTCAATCTTTTGTCCGATGGAAGGAATGAAAGCTCAGAAAATGGTACAAGAGGGATGTCATCGGATTCGTCGATAGTGGTAAGGTTGCCTCTCTGAAACAAATTGTATGATCATACCAGGTACAACGAGATATTGTTATTGCATTTGTAATCCGGAAAAGAGCATGGACAATCATTAAGAATGTTTCTGAATGAATGGTAGTGTCGAAGTATATAAAAGACACTAATTTCCCAGCTAAGAATACACATAACACGTCCCTCGTCATCCAAGCCAACTTGAAGAGCGTCATCAGCGAAACCAGAATCCTCGAAGCCTATAACTCACATACACCAGCTGTCTGATTACTATTAGGTTACCCCTCACACCAGCTTTCTTTGATTTGCTGGAGTGCCCATGCCGTCGAGAACCCTGTCTCGTGCTGTAAGCTCACCAGTAGTTTTTCCAACATAGATCTTTGCTCTTTCGAACTGAGACATAGACCGGCCAAGTGTAGTGGCTGTATAAGGTGCATCTGTGCTGCGAGGGGAGGTTTCCCAGCAGTAACACTACATATTTCTACAGCATGTTGCTCAATTTGTCGTGAAAGCCCGCGATAGATCCGAAGTCGGCTCGCACCAATCGAGGAATTAGAGGTCTCGTCAGTGAGAGGACTGTGTAAAAGAAACAACATGCGACAGAAATGATATAGTGGAAGGGCGGTCGCCCCCATAGGATGAGCAATGAAGAATCCTTGCATCGTTTCTCTGAGGTTCTCTGCAGATAGCATTGAAAATTTCGTCGTACCTGTATGATCGTTTGGTTCTGCGTAAGTCAATGGGGCCCTCACGCAGGGCTCAAAAGTATCCGGCAGTGCCGCATACCAATCTCTCAGATATTGGTCAACCCGAGCCCACGATGCAATCATCATGCCTGAGGAACAGCCTGGATTACACGGCTGGTTTGCTTGGCAATTGACTTGTGCCTCCTCTGCACTTTGCCCATCGACCATGATGCAATCCAGGATCCTCAAAAGAATCCATAACAAACTTCTGCAGGCGACAATTTCGCTCATCTTTGGAGAGCTGGAGCGGTTGTCACGAACCAACGACATGGGAATGAACTGCCCGTCCACTTGAGTGAGAGGCAGACCTGACGCCTGCCAGAGGCGTACATCTGTGATTCTGAGCTTTGGCTTACTCTTTCCTGTATATGAGGTAACATAGTCGAAGCAGACAAAGTTCCAGAATGACGCTTTCCAAATTCTCTGTAGGCCCGATTCGGGGAAGGGGGGCCAGACAGTGGCATTTGACGCCCTGGCTTCTTGATACTGCAGAACAAGTCCGAGTAGATGGTGAGCTCCAGCTAAGTGTCTATCTAATCGTTAGTAGGATTCTTCAAATAGATATCCCAGGGTCAAGCTTACTGGACCATACTCAAATGGTGATTGTCCATCAACTCATAGACTAGTAATATTGACATTGCAGCCAATAGGTCGCTAATTCTCTCCCAGTGATCCGGATACCTGCCGGTGATTGTCTCTGCCGGCATCAGATTTGCTACAAAGGACCTTAGTCGCAGCCTTGGCAGCTTCGTTTCGATTCTCTCAGCAAGCAAACTTACTAATCAATTGCAGAGCTTCTACCATAGAGCGAATGGCTCGATCATAAAAGCTCGCAGCCTCGAATGACCAATTTACCGACAAGGCGACATTCTGATCTAGTGACATTGGACTTGTCGTACCGTCTCTATTGCGTTGTACGACCTTATCTTGATCGAGATTTCCTAGCTGCTTGGCTGCTACAGCGGCTAAGCTATGTCTCAGCAGCTTGCTATGGCGGGCCCTTATTGGTACTACATAGCCAAAATATCTTTCTGTATCAAAGACATCCAGCCATGGGCTTATCACTTCCACAAAGCGTCGAATAAGAAGTGCTTCAAGTCTATTCTCCTGGACATCTTTCCCCCTGTCCGAGTCGGGTGTCGGATCCTTTCTAAAGTTGTTTGGGGATGCGAGGTCAACTTCTAAAGGGGTGGCTGGCTGGAGGTCAGGTGTACCTTGGAGTAGTGAAGAGTCGACACGGCATAAATTTTCCTCGTATGTATAATAAAGGGCAGGATCCAGGTCGAAAAACCTGTCATCATCGGTAATCGAATTTTGGGCAGCACCTTTAGAGGTACATTCCGAACCGGCATCAGAAAGTACATTAACGCTCGAGACATCGGCCGTTGGAAGGTCTGCAGCTGGTGGAATTTGTGTTGATGGCGAGGCCTCAGAGCATGGTTCTGTTAATCGGCTAGGCGTATCAGAGCAACGATAGCCCAAGTCATTTCTGGAGAATTTCTTGTGGAGTCTCGGTCCCTCGTCCCGGAAACGTCGCTTTCGTTCATAACCAGGGCATTGCTGCGAGGAGTTTTCGCAGCGCTGACAGCCTGGCTTTCGTCTGTCACACTGATTGACGCATGAGATAACATCAGTTGTGAAGGGATATTCCCACTTACTCTGACTCGGCGGTCTCGGCAGCGCCCGCAAGACGACTGCGCGATACCCAGGTTTTCCATAGCTGGATCTGGCGAGGTCTCTCCATTAACCTCGCCCTCCTTCTGAAAATGGCTAAAAAGCACGAAGGTGATTACTTTAGGATGGCCTGTGATAGTTCCTGGGGATGGAGGCAGCGCATGAACCTGAACACCTGAATTGTTAGGCATCAGTTTGAATTAGAATTTCTCGCCTGCATGACCCGCATCGGGTAATAAGGAGCGATTGATTACGAGGGCTTGAGTCTATTCGATGTTACTTGGCAGTACCGATGATTAACCTTCCTACTCCCAACTACCTCATCGATCAAGTCTTTCAGCGCTAGACTAGAGCCGTTGTTTCCACTCGAGCAAAGCCTAGAACAACGCTATAAAGGGTGGGGTTTCAGCGCGCTGATTCACTGTAGATGAAGATTCCTACTGCTTTTACAATGGGCCTTGACATCATCCAGATATTTCTTTTACAACGCCGTTTTTGTAACTAATTTAGGCAGTCTATTTTGGTCAAAAAGTGCTTAGCATGGCTGCCTATTTGATAGGAATGGAAAGAGGATCGGCGCTGAATATATCCAAAGCTTTTCAAGTTCCTGGCAACATCTCAATAAAAACGCAATCAATCCCCATTGTACGGTTGTCAGCATCTTAAATACTTGTAAACCTACAACCATCGGCAGCTCATAGGGAAGAGCTTCAGAAGTGTCATTTATTGTATATTAAATAATGTTTGAAGTAATCTCAAGCCCTCTTAGAAATTGTCACTTTGTCCTTGACGCGCAGCGTGATTCCACTTGGTATTATATAGGCATAGCGACCAAACACAGGTCGATCTGTTTCAAAGTTAGAGAACAGACCGCACGCTCTGCAAGTGAATACTACTTACTAGGGGAGGTACCCAGGACTCGCCGGTCTCGAGCAAGCAAGCCAAAAAGCTGTTGTTCCCTGCTTGCTCCACCGCCTGTCTTCAAATCTGCATTCAGACTGAGGCAGCGGGTGGTTTGGGACGTACAGCAAATCAGCGCCTTGGAATTTCCGTCGTAGCTAGATGTGACTTCCAGTTGAAGCCAGTGGTCTTCGTCAAATGCAGGGGTATCATTACCAACGGCGATATGGATGTTTGGTCGGAAACGAATGATGATATCGTCCGCTTGGCATCTGAGTGGGAGCCGAGATCTTGCCTCATACTCCGATGATGAAGAGGTTAAGAGAAACGGAGCTGCATCGGCAAAGCGTACTCTTTGTCCTGGCTTCGGGATGTCTGGCCCGGGGTCGGGAATCCCTGGAACGGCTCGGCTACCGTCACCCCCAATATATAGAAGCCGAATGCGTTGACCTAAATGTTTGCTGAAAAATGAGGCCGGAACGTCCCCCATGTCAATGCCAATAGCATCTGTACCAGCGACATTTACTGTATAGGTTCGGGATTGGAAGCAGGATAGAGGCGAAGGCGTGAGTGGGATAGTTATACAGGATTCCGATTCGACTTTAGTGTTTCGTATTGTGAGGTTGGACCAATCATCGTGTATGTAGGGCTGAAACAAGGCTAGAGCAAATGTTTTCTTAATAGTGAGATGTTCAGCAACAGGGCTCGAGTCATCATCAGGCTCCCTGATTAGAATATACTGGCGGTCAAAGCGAAAGCCCTCTCTAGTTACCTCGGCATAGGAGACCTCGACTGGCAAAAGCGATTTGATCGGATAAATGAAAAGCTAAAGCCAAGTCAATGAATACACTCAACGAGATATATCTCACTTGGATAGAGAAAGACTCTACACGTTGGATTTCCATAATGACCAGCTGGAAGCTGGAGAGCGACAATGAAATGTCTGCAGAATTGAACCTGTGGGGGTTCGCCTTCCGCTCCAAAGATGAGTGATTGTAGGGTCTTAGTCAGGTAAAGACTTTCGCTGCTGTATACTTGTTTAGGTTAGTTCTAGCGAGGGATGAGCAGGCTTGCACGAAAGACTAAAGCAGAAGAACTGGCGTATTCGTACATCTCACGTATCGGACCCACCCAGTCATCTGCATCGCCCGCCAATGGTCTG
This sequence comes from Fusarium nelsonii, assembly GCA_014898925.1. Lineage (NCBI taxonomy): Eukaryota > Fungi > Ascomycota > Sordariomycetes > Hypocreales > Nectriaceae > Fusarium > Fusarium nelsonii. The sequence goes on along the minus strand of JAAVUC010000234.1, from coordinate 10,962 downwards.
CCACACCAAACGAATATGGAGCAATAGTCTTTTATTGAACACGTCCGGCCAGTATGACCACAGCTCGCCAGAGTTATTTATAGGCAAGTTGAATCTCTAGTATCTCAGCATCTTCTATCATTGAAGCCCCTGCCTTGGACACGACCTGGTCCCATCCTACTTGTTTTGTGCTTCCTTCAAATCACTGCGTTCCTGCACCATACCAGCCAAGACCTGACAGGCATCCGATTCCATATTTCTGAAACCCCTGACAACACCATCTCGATCGCCTTTTCGCATTTCTTGACTCATCTTGAACTTGCCCTCAAGACGATGAATAGAGATTTCAATGCCAATAATGTTTTTCTTCATCAGCTCAATGTAGCGTTCTGGCGCGTCAGATACCTTCCACGGCCCTGGTCGATCCATCTTTCCAGTATAGTTCATAATCGATATCTCCATATGCTCTGATAGATCATCGAGCTGTTTTGACAGAAACTTGGACGAAGTTTCACATTTGCTGTCGAAGTATATCGTGGCTCGACCGTATGCCTGGACGGCAGCGTAGTTCCATGTAGGTACAACTTTAGCAGTAGTGGGTTTTGTTTCTGTGTAGAATTTTGGTGTGACGTAGTGGTGAGGCGCCGCCGTGAACAAGACAAGGACCTCTTGATCTAGGACGTTGCTGTTAGGCCCATCCTTTTCTAACGCCTCGATCATAATCTTGGTCTGGGGATTTTGCCTGGCAATATGGCCTCTCAGAACCCCAAGTTCAGTTTCGCTCTGTTCGTCTTGAACATCGAGGATGAAAGGAATGTGGCTGACTTGGATGTGCGGGTGCGTGTCAGAGGGTATGGCGGTGGTGAGTACACCTAATGCATTGTCGTGGATCAGCTGCCGCAAGACAGGAATGCGCGTTTCGACATGGGGTGACGGAAGAATCATGATGATGTGTCTCGATGAAGAAGGAGGCTGGTAGTCAGGGATCAATCTGGCGGCTGGGCCTAGCTATATATGGGATGCTGATAATCCGCATCGAGTCGTGTTTATAGCGAGACCGGCTTTGAAAATAGTTTTATCTGACTGGACGAGATTCATATGGGTTGATGAGACTTCTGAAAAGTCAAGAAATGGCTAAATGGGGAATTGTACAGCAAGCGAAACTTAATTTCTGCGAAGTCCTTCCCCTTCGCTGAGTCTATGCCGTAACTGGTAGTTTTGGGCGAGGTAATTAGATCAGGACTAGATCCAACTTGTCGAAATATCATTCAAACCTGAGACGGAGGAAGCATTACATTTCAATTGATTCCAAAGGCTGTCACAGTTAGTCACAACTCCATTGTGAAAGCCTCAGGTGTTCGGCCCGATAGATGACATGTACCAGCCGAGACTTTTCCTTTTGCTTCTTATTATCTTGCTTTCTTTCCAAGAAAGCAGGAAGCTAGACCTCTTCTCGATTAAGTCGTTTGGGAAGTTATGGCAAAAGGGCATTGTTGCACACATGTTGTCCGAATGAATCAAGAGAACCTTATGGTAGGACAATGGGCCACTGCGCAACACAGGGATTTGAATAAAACCGTGGTCTAGCACCCTCATACAATCGTTCCAATCCAGCGAAGCCCAGTATCCTCGTATGTTTACTCTTAAGTGGATCACACTGATACTTCTGCTTTTGCTTCAGGTCCTGCATTAGCCACTTCGAGCGTCACTTCTGAACTCTTCTGCAATTCCCTGTAACCTGATTTCAATACCAATGGTGGTCTTCTTTAAGAGTTCAAGGCATCAGTGACCTTCCAGTGTTCAGCAATGTTTCTTTGCCCGGTTAAGCCCTTTGTGCTCTGTTCGCGGTTTTGTAGCAAATCGTGGACCTGACGGCCCAAAAAAGTAGGGTTCTCGTCAGGTTCGATGTTGAATTAGGATCTGATTTACCCGGGGATTTGTACCTTTACCGTTCTTGGTTTGTTTTTTGTATGCAAAATTGGCTCTAGCGTCAAGCACAACCCTTGACCCAATTTGGTGGGGTGTGAGCGAGAGAGAGTCACGGCATGCCATAAGCCACCTGACCGGCCGGGATGGCCCAACTATGGGTAAGGTATCTCAGCAGTCTTCGCCACATCCCGTCATAAAGGAAGTCAGTGAGACGCAAGGTCTTCCCAAGACATAAAGATATCTTGTGACAAGGGTATGGTATGTACAAACTTACTACTATGCAGCTCAATCTTTTATCTGATGGGTAGCTTGCATGGCAGCATCTCACGCAATAATGTCAGTCATGAGACTCATCCTCACGAAGAAGACGTGCATTGAGGGGATGATGATATAAAAGTGTCCGAAATATGGTTACATACCGGCCAAGAGTTCAGAAAACTGTATCTAGACTACAAATTTGCATATAGAAACCATCCATTGGTGATGGGAAAGCCAGTTCACAACAAAACTCTTATGTGGCCTGGTACTAGCAACTTTTTGAGCCATACCCCCCGCGGCAGCACGATGAGAAGGGTTCAGGTGAATAAAACTACCTGTGCCGATGTCGGTTACCAACAACATATAAAGCTTCCACAATATGCCAGTCAGCTCTGATCCTTCTCTTGTGACTGAATTTTCAGAAGTTGCGCATACGCTAACTAATCGTCACTAAACCTGTTTATCCCGTGCAATGACTGCCATGACAACGACCAACATACAGCATACTCTGTTGCAGGACCAAAACAATCTTGACAACAGTCTTGGGCCAGCGGAAAATTCAAGGATCATTTCTGATCATTTTAGTACGTCACATATCGAAGATGACGTCCAGGCTCAGTCGAATGATGTAAGCAAATGGGAAACCGTTGTGGTCATCGCTTCGGCGACTTGTATCACAGGTATGAGTTCCTTGCTCGGTGGTCTTATTACTGTGTGTATCCCTATAATGGCAAAGGATCTTGAGCTTGAAAGTGGTCTGCTCTTGTGGTTAGTGACTTTCCTGTTTCCCGCCAGGCTTGTTGTTCCTAGCACTAAAGACCAAATCTTCCAGGCCATCGTCTGTGTTTGCGCTGACATCTGGATGCACACTATTGCTTTCAGGTGCTATGACTGATGTCTGCGGTGCTACTATGCTCTACCTAGTAGGCTGTTTCTTACAATCCGCTTTTACCCTCGCATGCGGGTTGTCCAGAACGGGCATACAGCTCATTATCTTCCGAACCTTTGGCGGCATCGCGGTCTCGCTGTGCCTTCCGTCGGCTGTCTGTATAATCACACGTACTTTTTCCGCGGGAAAGAAAAAAAACGTCGCATTCGCATTCATGGGAGGAGCCCAGCCAACCGGTTTCTCCATTGGCCTCTGCATCGGAGGTGTTTTGGCCGACACCGTCGGATGGCGCTGGGGTTTCCATGGAGCTGCCGCTCTTAACACTATTATCTTTCTGATCGCGCTCAAATGGTTGCCTGATCAGCAACAGCCTCGACAACCCGTGACCTTATCCCGTCTGGCTAAGGAAGCTGACTGGATAGGGGCACTTCTCGCCAGTGCGGGACTTGCTATGACCTCTTCTGTCCTCGTGTAAGTTGGCAATCGCCGTCCGAATCACGCTTCTTAACGCTGAGCTAATGTGTCATGTCACCAGTTCAGTTGCCGGCAGTCTGATAAACATATCCCAGCCTATCAATATCACCATGCTCACTCTATCTGCCTTCTTCTTTGTCAGCTTCGTCTATTGGGTAGATAGGCAGGAACGGCGCGGTCGACCAGCCTTGATACCTAACTCGTTTTGGAAGAATATATCCTTCACGAGCATATGCCTCAGCGTCTTCTTAGTATGGGGAGCATACAATGCCACCGAGGCCATCGACGCTCTATACTTTCAGTATGTGCAGCAACTTTCCGCTACCGAGGCCTCGCTGCGCTTTCTTCCAGCACCCCTCGGTGGAGTAATTGCAAGCGTTGTGATGGGCTTAATTGTACATCACGTCTACCCTAGCACTGTCATTGCTGTATCCATCACAGTGTCGTGCCTTTCACCACTGCTCATGGCCATCGCTGACCCGGCCTGGTCCTATTGGGTTTGCATCTTTCCAGCAGTGCTGACAAATGCCGTCGGAGCCAACACTCTCTATACCATCTCTAACCTACTTATCACATCCTTCTTCCCTGCCCGCACGCAAGGGGTGGCGGGGGGTGTTTATAATACTATGGCGCAGGTCGGCAAGAGTTTTGGGCTAGCTTCTTCGGCAGTTATTGCGAGCTCTGTCACTGCAAAACACGAGGGAGAAAAGCAAAGTCTTCAGGCACTGCTTCAGGGGTATCGGGCTGCCTTCTGGTATTGCTTATCCGTGAACATAGCCACGCTACTGTTGGTTTTGTGGGGGCTTAGAAAAGTCGGCAAAGTTGGATCGAAGAATGAGTAGTCTACACTACCTGGCTAATTTGGGCCGAGAATCGGCGATAGGTCTTGGGGAAGAGGAATTGAAACATAGGCTAAGCCCAAATATAGTAGGTAGAGAGCGAGGCATCAATCACCACTAGCTAATCCCAAAGTAGAATACAAAGAGCGAACCACTAAACAAGATGGAATTCTCGAGTCCAGTTAGTTGATGCAAATGGAATTATAATTATCTTATGCTATTCTGCAAAGCTGTTTCTTTTTCATTTTTTTCTCAAGACCGCCTAGGTTCAGTCCTTCCCCTAACACTCTTAAATCGCCTTTTATCCTTCAACTCTCATCATGGATCAAGATGTTGTTGCATCAGATAGAGGGGGCGTCATCGAAAATACCCACAAGATTCATGCAGCAGTGACTGACGCCTCCGGTCAACGTCTCTTCGCTATCGGCAACCCGTCACGTCTGACGCTGGCTCGCTCAGCTGCCAAGCCTATCCAGATCCTGGCCCTCCTTCAGACTGAAGGCTTTCATGGCTTCAACTTTGACGATGCTGATATCGCGCTAATGTGCTCCTCTCACAGCAGCGAAGACAGACATGTTGAGCAGGGCAAGGCCATGCTACGCAAGGTTGGTGCTGAGGAGACAGACCTCCGATGTGGAGGCCATGCTGCGCTATCCGACAAAGTCAACGGAGATTGGATAAAACACGGCTTCAAGCCCGGCGCTCTCTGCAATAATTGTTCTGCCAAGCATATCGGCATGCTCGCCGGAGCTCGTGTAGTCTCGGGGACCGATGCAAAGGATTACCACCTCCCGGAACATGAAATGCAGAGACGTGTGGTACAGACTTTCAAGGAGGTTAGCGGCCTAAAAGATGAAGAGATTAAATGGGGCATTGACGGATGTAATCTTCCGGCACCAGCGTTACCTCTTGAAACTCTGAGTTATCTATATGCCGTCCTTGCCAAAGCCGCAGATGTCGTTCACGATGAAGGCAGCCAAAAGACGTCCTACCATCTGAAAAGGATTTATGATTCTATGTGGCGCTACCCTGAGCTCGTCGCAGGTGAGGGGCGCTTCTGCACAACGCTCATGCTCGCTCATCAAGGTGCTGTCGTAGGGAAGCTGGGGGCGGATGGATGCTACGGGGTTGCGATCCGGGAGAGTGACCAAACAAAACGCCTCGGCGCGGTGGGCGGGTTAGGCCTCGCAGTCAAGGTTGAGGATGGTGATATTGAGATACTCTATGCCGCCGTGATGGAGATTTTAACCAGGCTCCATATCGTTTCGGATATTAAAAAGAAGGAGCTTGATGTCTTTCACCACATAAAGCGAGTCAATTCGGTGGGTGTTATAACTGGGAAACTATCGTTTCCATTTCACCTACGTAGGTATTAGGATAGATTTTAAAAAGATTTTACATTATTTTACACATATTTTGATATGCAAGATAATTACTACTTTACAAATATTTTAAGACAATTAATAGTTAAATATATTCTTATTATTAATATGATTCACATATTTAGAATTAATAAAAAACATTATATCATCAGTATTCAAATGCGCTTATTACATATAATTTTTCTGCTTCTACTACGTACGCTCTTTTAGCCCCCGAGGCCTATACAGTCTGAATTGAGATGTGGCATCTTTCTGGACCTGGCGCCTGATTACCTCCTATTCGTGAATGGAGTGTGGGGCTGGAGTGTACAAGCATGACAACAGACAAGACATTTACTCCACGAGGGCTAAGATCTGTCCTGTGATATGTCGATGGTGTCGGGGCGGTGTATCGTAAATGAGACACGGCAGATGCACGAGGAAATCGTCAAAAGGTTACCCAGGACAGAAGTGAAGTGTTTTGAAAGAAGGTAAGCAAATGCACCATAATAAAAAGGGTACAATGGAACTGTCAGATCTCTGAAACTTCGTCCGTACACAACTATACGTAAGTGTTGTTACTCCATCCACACTCAATAATTCACTATTTCCTTATCTTATAAACGTGTGGCTATGGCGCCTGGAATCACCCGGCGGGGTGCTGTTTGAGTTTGATAGCTTGCGGCGAACCCGCATCGATAGATCTGATGAAGTTGAAGGTGTAAGGACTTGGTTCGAGGCATTGAAAGGAAAGGAGCAGGATTGGATTATTACTGTATGTAAGACCGGTTTGTTATACTTCTGTTACCTACCCAGCTTTTAGCCCTCTGAGACTCTATCGCTCCTTCTACTACCTTTGACTCAGTACCCTAAGAGATGCGAGTCCATGAGGTTAATTCGTAATAAATCCCTCTCGATTATATAAGAGATTAGTTCTTTTTTGGTCACTTATATTTCCCTCGGGACAGAGCTAATCAGCCTGGGCTAACCCGTCCAGGCCCGCAGAGTTTAAAGATATACAGGTAGTTCAGGAGTATCATGCTGTTGTAGGCATTGACTTTTGGACGATACGATGCAGTCAACGCCACATGACCCACAGCCTCATCCAGATATAATGTGTTCTCAAGGCTCGTTGTCAGAGTGGAAGCTCATGTTGGGAAAAACATTCTTGAGGCTGATCTGTCTACCTAATTTGTCAAGGTTGATGTCGACCACAATCCCGAGTTGGCCTAAGAAAGACGATGTCTTACAGGGAGCAAACGGGTAACAGATCAAAAGTTTATCCAATGGTATAAGCGCTACTGTAGGTTAGATCAATGCCTGCCTGATGGTTGCTATGTGCAATCTCAGCCTATTACGCACTGAATTCATCATGCATGAGATCAGCTAGATCTACATAGACCAAGACCAAAGTGGAATGGCAGACTTTCAGCCGCGAAGACGATCAATGAATTAAACACCTCAGTCGCCCTCAAGTCGCTTTGTTGTCTGAATCTCGTAAGTGGCTGGCTGTTGCCGAGCGGAATAGTGAGACCTTGAGGCCACTAAAAAAACAGAATCTAGATCCACCATTTGTTGACTTTACGACCTGTCTAAGAATTCCAGGGAAATGGGGACAAAAGATCTGCATCCGCCAAGACGGCAAGATGAATAAGCACTACGCATGCACGAATGAATGGAATCCGCAGACCATAAAAGTATATAATATCGAGACCAGTGCGTCTTGTGCCCCTCAACTCTCCTAATCGCCATCTCATCGTCTATAAACCAAAGCGAATATCGAAATGACAGTCCATGTAGTCAAGTCGTAAGTTAAAGACCTCTGGACACTGATCAATTTGACTAACGTATACAGCCTCCCGGAGTTCCGAGACGTCCTGGAACAGAACAAAACTGTCTTCGTGGACTTCTGGGCACCATGGTGCGGACCGTGTAGATTTATCAGCCCCGTCGTCGAGAGGTAAGCTGGCCCGGTAAACTTGCTTCTGTACAAATCAGCTAATTTCCATTGTCAGGCTTTCAGAAACTGCTGAATCCATCCACTTCGTCAAGATCGACGTCGACGAAGCTGAGGATGTGTCCCAAGAGTACGGCATCCGAGCGATGCCTACATTTATGATTTTCAAGGAGGGAGAAAAGTGTGATGAAGTGGTGGGAGCAGACCCTTCCAAACTAGAGAGATTGATTTCAGAGTACAAGTAGCTCTTCGTGGGGATCAGGTAGCCTTTCTATCACATATGAATAACAGAGCCCTTCAGTTGTCATTTAAAGCTAGCTTAAGTACTTTGATAGAGACGTAGTGATCCTTAATTCGTGACATTGCAGCCAAATCAACTCCTTTGATCGCCCTTATCAGGCCCAATCAGCAATACGGTGGAACGACTTCCATTTCTCAACGTAGCATAATTACGTGTCCATGTGGTCTACAACGTGGCCACCAAGCACTTACGTATGACAGGATGTTACCTATGGGCGACCTGATAATTATACAATAAGGTAGAGCTCCTCCTTAGGACAACATGTCTTTCACAACTCCCAAGCCTCAATTTTTTCAACGTCATATAGGTTCATCATGGTGGTTCATGAGATACGATCGTGGGCAGACCCTTCTCGTCGCTCTTTGCTATTTTAGGGAACTAACCTGGACCACATAAAGCAGGAGTACGATGAGACCCTCAAAGACCATCCCATAGTCCTCTTTGACTTCTGGGCCACCTGGTGCGGACCGTGCCGAACCGTGACCCCTATAATCGAGAAGTAAGTTAGCGATTCTAAAAGACCGTGCTCCACCTAAATTATTCTTACAGATACTCTGAGGATCCGGAGTACTCGTCTGTCTACTTCTGCAAGTTGGATATTGATTCAGTCAGAGAGGTTTCTGACGAGCTACGCATCCGAACAATTCCCACTTTCACGATTTACAAGGATGGAACCAGTGCCGATTCGATCCGTGGAGCAGCTCCACAAGCCGTTGAAGCAATGCTGAAGAAGTATGTCAAGAAGGAAACGGAACCTGCTCCGGAAGGGTAAAACTTAGAGCAAGCAACCTTTCAAGTCATGATCTCCTGGATTGACCGATCTGGATGAGTTCTAAGCCCTTTGTGTGACACAGGACTCTTCAATGAACAAAAAAATGTTGCATCTTTCATTGCGACACTATGTCGGCAGTTGTCATAGTCCGACCTCGCGCCGCACGAGTCGAGGGACATACAGTTACCGCCAAAGACCTAGACATGTGTAACCTTGGTCTGTCCCCAGAGGGATTTTTCTATAAGCTCAAATACGAGGCCCCTGATATTCTTGAAGGTCTTTGTGATACCGAACGGTTCTCACTGAGGTTACACCAATTTTGCTGATATTGGCCGAGTCACTGGAACCGCCGATTACACCAAAATGGCTAGAATGGCAGGGATTGTGACTGAAAAAGTCATACCGTAATAAAGGTCGTTCCAGTATTCTCAATAAGCCAAGACATTCTGTACATTTATGATAATATTCATAATATTCTTGCTAGCTTTTTCACGGCTTGCCCGTCTACTCCCGATCACAAGGGCCAAGATCACAACCTCTTCAATGTTAATGACGCCTTTTTAATTGTCTAACACCAGCATAACCCGATTTTATTGGCAAGCAACTCAACTATCACCGAAGCCAATGCCCGAATGTGTCATATGCCGCTCACAATACAAGATGCTCAACTGCTACGGCTTTGGCGGACATGCCAATTATAGAGATGACGGTGAGAAACAAGAGGAAGGCGACGATTAAGAGTACGATGATACGTTTACCCGTGATTGAGAGCAATCACTTGAGTTGCTTATTGTCACGAGTGTTAACGGGCCGGGTTTCGGATGTCGCTGAGGCCTCGTCTCACTTGTGTATGTACTGGTGCATAGCCTCAATCTAAGCATCGTAGTCCACTTACATAATCGGAGTGGAAAGAGACATTTCCTCCCAAGGCTACGAATCAAAGGGTTGTTGGTGTTATTTTGGTAGAAGTTGTAACTTTTGGTGTCTCATCTTCAGGCAGATACCGATATAGTTAAGCTTAAATACTTCCGCACAGCCTTGGTCAACCCCGCTTTTTAGAACAGTTGACAACCGATGGCATCTTCTCCGGCAACAGCAACAAATCTAATTATCATCATATATTACGAGGCAGACTGCTCTAATCACCTGTAATACTTGGCAACCCCATCATTTTCAACTCAAGGACCACTGGCACGATGCCCTTCTATCAGATCCACCACTCCTGTCCTTTGACACAAAACCAGCGACAACTTCTAGCGACATCCATCACACAATTGCACTGCCGGGCTTTCAATACACCTGCATTTTTTGTCCATGTGCGCTTCTTCCCCGAAGACAATAGCGATAACACATACTTTGTGGCTGGTTGGCCTCATCCCGCTACGTCTAATCGCATCGTCGGTCTTGTGCGTACCTCGCCATCTCGTTCTAAAGAAGACTTTGACAAATTGGCGATCGATATCGAGGAATATTGGTACAGCGTGCTTGGAGTTACTCCGCCAGAGAAGAAGATGAGGTGGAATGCTGAGGATGAGAAGAAGAGACTCATCATGGTTACTTTTACGCCAATGGTGGCTTTGCGAGAAGGAGGAATGACTATTCCTGAGGCTGGTCATGAAGCGAGTTGGCTCAAGGAACAGCTACCCTACATTGAAAGCATGGCAGACAAGGGAATTCAGGGTTTCAACAGTTTATCTGTTGAGGCAAGAGAGAAGCAGAGCTAATGAGCATCCATTCGAGTTCTGCTTATAATAGTAGCTGATCTATTCACCACACCTATTTTTCACTTATTTCATGTTCTTTCGGTCATCCCAGAACTGAGCTAAGGTTTTCTTATAAATCTAATTCTTACATCGTCCACCCGCTCAAAAAGTCTTGTGAAGATTAGCAGAGATTCCTATCTCCACAGGGCTATTCGCAGATCATTGGTTCAAATGGAGGTAGTTAGATGTTCGTTTAATTAGCTTATCCCCAAGCGTATACTCGTGAGAATTTAAGCAAAATCGCTCTAATTGAACATCATAGTTGGTTGGAAAGTGGATGAAGATTGTTATGATGCACAAAACTGCTGCTATAAAATCTTAGGTTGGAAGGGTCATCGGGCACCGCAGACTAATCACTAACTGTTGGTTCAGTGGATAACGTGGAACGAGACTACCCGTGGATTCGACCTAACGGAGACCCCACTCATAGAGTGGGCGGC
>JAAVUC010000233.1:0-34843 GCA_014898925.1 Fusarium nelsonii | reverse complement strand
GGCTTTTTTGTGACGGCGCATGAAAAAAAAGGGGGGGGTTTAAAAATCATGAAGTGAGGTAACGAGAAGGGTGAGAACAATGTATGTGTGAAGTATGTGTGGAGATTTCTACATTTCCTGCAGCTCGGCGGGCATCAAAACCTCGAGCTGTCGGAGGAGTCGTTGGTACAAGAACAGCATGCAGCCGCTCTGGATAAAGGTCCACACGCCACGGGGACCGACACCACGGAACCATCCTGCAACGCCTTCTGTGCGGTAAATCATGCGCAAGCCGGTGAAGACGGAGGATGTGTCGAGAGCAACAGCACCGGGTCGTGGTCGGTGTGTGCTGGGAGATGAAGTTGAAATATGTCGGACCTGGGATGTGGCATGATGATCCTTGGAGGCCCGAGGTTCTGTGGGTGTGCTGATCTGCGTCTGAAGCCGTGTCTTGACAACATCAAGAGGGCAGGTGATAACACCAGCAAGACCACCAGCTGCGGCACCTGTAAGGAGCTCGAGAGAGGCGCCGATATCGCGGCTCTGCTTGTACTTGCGAGCCCAAGTGGTAAACTGCTCCCAGAACATGAACTGCAGAGCGGAGAAAGGCAGATCACGGTACAGGGTGGCCTTGTAGCCGTAGAACAAAGCAGGGGCTCCTTCTAAGCGCACAATAGTGCGGGCAGCGTCGAGAGTACCGCGGTAGTTGTAGCCTGAGACGAAATGAGGGTTGTTGTAACGTCCTTGAAGTTGCAGGCGTGTCTTCAGAACTTCTGAAGGAACGTAGACAATGGATGCAGCAAGATCTCCGAGGAAACCTATATAAATATGTCAGTATCTGTGAACAGTCTGAGGTTTGATGGGGTGCCGTACCTGCTGCTAGGTATGATACATGTTGTTGCACACCATGATCGATCAGGAATCGCTTGCTCCATTCATATGTACCAAAGAACATGACGGTTCCAGGAAATGAACCTCCAAGAGCAGGAATCCATCCTCCATAAAGACCTCGTCTTATACCCTCCTGTCTCCATATAGTGTAGTAAGACTGTCCCAATGATGTATATCTTGAAGGAACATGGGGATCGCCCTGTTGTCTCGTCTTGACGGTATCGAGTGAGTGCATGAGCAGATCGCCGGTAGATCCTCCAATACCACCTGCGATCATGGCCTGTCATTCAAGTCCCATGTTAGCGCACTTCGAAGACGAATGGATCGGAAACGTTTGGTGGTGCGATCCATGGCACTTTGTTGGTTAGAACGTACATGGAGATACGGCGGTCGCCCCTCGGCTTCGACGTCTACATCTTGTGCAGTCATGTTCTGTTCCTCTGCGAGGTTGGCACTGCTTCTACTATCCGAGCGACGTCCTGTCCAAGCAGCATGACGATGCTCGGGAGATGGCGCAAAATCGCTGGCCGCTGTGGTCGATCCGCCGTTCGTCGTAGTCGATTGGGCGAATGCAAGATCAGAATCTTGTTGTTGAAGACCCAAGGGCATATCCGGGGTCGAAGTGTCGAATCGATTTGGATTGGAGGAAAAGGCTCGCTAACACAACCGGTCACAGCCTAAAGCGGAACTGCTCGGAAGGAATTAGGAAAGAAAACGGGATCCCAAGAAAGAACGAGGATTTTATTAAAAGGTATCGCTCCGTCGCCGAAGTTGCGTAGAGGGGAGCGGGCGGGTGTCGCAGGGTCGCAAAGAAAGATAAGAAAGACTGAACGACGTCGGTTTTGATATGGATGTCAAGAATTTTGAGGACCTTGCCCGGCTTTTGCCAGCCCAGCCCAGACTAATCGCGAATTGCGGCTCTAACTAAGCCAGTGTGGGCTTTGCTCAGCGGTCTCTTAGTGGCCGATCAGGGGCCGGTGTTGATTTACAGCGCCCATCAAAACGTCACCCAGCTTTAATGGATGACATGGATTGGATGGAGGTCGCTGAAAGAATTTCTTGCAAAAAGGCGGGCAACGTTTCTCTTATCTTATCTAAAGCCATTTCACCACTCTCAACCATGACCAACGTCAGTGAGATCATTTATGAGTTGGATCTCTCGAACTTCCTTGGCAAGATTTCTGACGTATGATTTTTACATGCATTGAGTCTAGTATTTTCATAATTAGATATGTCTAGCATAAATCTTATTCTTCGCATCTTCATAACTTTTGATACATATAATACATCTTTGATAGTCGTCACTCAACCAATGGTCGCTTATGCTCACGCCAGGGAAGTGCTCCAAACTTGCGAAAAGGAAACACAATATGCGTAACCCGACCTGTGATCAACTGTTTAGACACAGGCCCATACGTGTTGCTATCGAGACTCGACCCTGGAGGTCCATCTCCTTCCACCCATACGTGGCCCTGCGGTACTCGTACTGTCGGCAGCGGATGAGGCGCCTTGGTCTTGATCACGTCGTTCTCCAGCGCCACCACGCGTTTGACAGCGATTGTTTCGGGGTGTAGCGGACTCCTTTTGTAACTTCAATGTTAATTCTCATCAATTGCTTTTTTCTGATTGTAACAAGGGTCCTGCTCCTACCGTAATGTCACCACCATGCCCCTCTCCAAGTTCTCTTGTGGTGACCACTTCCAGTTGAGTATCACGTCTCGCCGTAAAGTTGAGTCTTTTTCGTCGTTTATTAGAGGATACATGGATGCTCCGTCCACAAAGGTCAGTTCTGCAACGTGCAGGTTGAACATGGCGATGACGGGGATCCAAGTCGCGAAACCAAAGACTCTCAAGGCTGTTGATCGAGCCAGGCTGGGCTGACCATTGCCTCTGAGACGTGCCCACATTGAGCCAAGAGCCATTATTTATGCCCCTATCTTATTGAACAGAGTGAATGTTGTCACCTGCTCATTGCTGATGGGATAAAGTATCACAATGGAACTGTCGCTGGTTGTGCTTGAAGAGATGTATAGTTCAAGTATAGAAATTCCATTCTGTCTAATCTGCTCTCGGCTAGTTTCGCCGGCCCGCCGACCATCAAAAGGCAACATGAATATTCCTACCAAAGTAGCCTCATAAGCACCAGCTCATTAGAATCCTGTCATCTATAATACATCATCTCAAGCTACAACAGCATATGCAAATCACGACTCAGGTATGAAATTCAAAGTAATCAATAGAATGTTCGTTAACAACGCCGTTACAGACGCCCCTTCCACTTATTGGAAGAACTACATGAAAGTCTGGACTTTTTGTGATGCTTTTGCTATCCGGGATACACGCCTCCTTTCAGCTGCCCAGACGCCTTCTATTACACCTTTTTACTTGTCCGATGGCCCTTGAGAGGTACCATTTTGCGACGACCCCGACAGTCCTGCCGCTGCCGCTGCCTCAGCTCGCTTTTGCCTGGCCACGAGTTCCACAGACTAGATGGTTTCAGGAATGTTCTCGTCGCTGTCGCTCATACTCTCGTCACCGCTGACCTCGGCGTTCTCACGCTCACGCTTCTCCATCAAAGCCTGAAGCTCAGCATCATCGCTCTCGGTGACAGCCTTGGGCTCCATCTTGACTGTCAAATGACCACCAGCGGCCTCGATGCTGGCTCGGATATCGACAATAGCCTCTCCCAAGCGAGTGATACCAACTGCCTTGTCCAAGCATGTGCTAGTAAGAACGTAAAGGGGAGGAGACACAAGCTTGACCTTGACCTGAGTTTCCTCGGTGTTCTTGGCCTCAGCGGTGCGCAGAGCGGTCTTGACAGCATCGATACCCTCATAACCGAAGCAGGTGACCTCGACGTCGGCTCGGACCTTGGTAGGCTGGGGAGTGAGTCGCTTGCCGATGTATGTCTTCAGCTCCTTAGCTGTGACCTCGTCGGGGAAGGTGATATCGTTCCAGACTTCAGGGTTACTTCACATAGTTAGCAAGCGCTCTTACTCTAAGTTTGGTGAACTGACGTGATGGAGAGCTTGAAAGCGTCGAGAGCATGGCCGTATTTCTTGTTCAAGGGCCAAGCAATGGCCTCGTATAGGCTCTCGAGGGGGATCTTGGTGTGATCGGCAAGATGTCTCATGATGGAGTGGACCATCTTGCTCTTGTTGTATCGCTCCTCGCACTTTACGATATCCTCGGGGGAGACTCGTCGCTTGGAAAGATCGATGTAACCTGCCAACAATCAATACCCATACCCAGTTGTGTTACAGCCTGGTGGCAATGCTAACCCTTCTCTTTGTCCACACGGAGCACCACAACGACCTCGTTGCGACCAACTCGGATGAGCTTCTGGATACTTCGGATACGTCGTCGGGACAGCTCAGAGAGCAGAATCATGCCATCAATGTCATCGTACTCTAGAAGCTTAACGTAGGCACCCATCTCGGCGATCTGGAATCGGTCAGACCAAGGTTTCCGTACAGATCAGGCTGCTACTGACCTGCTTGACATTGACCATGACGAAGCTATCGATCTCCGGGTACTTCTCCTCGTAAAAACGGCAGTTTGTTAACGACATCTTGGCGGTATTGTCGAGGGTTCAGGTAATGTATTCGGTCGGGTTATCAAGAGGTGGGGGTTTCGATTTCGAGTGCCGTCGCGCGCACGGGAGTCGGTCTTTAAAAATGGTCGAAAAACTGTTGTTAAAACGTTTTATCTTCGTAGTAGTAATGGCGACACGCAGAAGATAAAGATTCACTCGTGATCAAGTCGTAAATCGTCACGTCAACAGTGGATGTAGAGGGGAAGAGTCATAATTTTGACATTTTACACTGCACTTGGTGATGGTGGGGTTGTGGCGGGGTGTGGCTCGTTGTTAGGCGGTACCTGAAAAATCCGGCAAAACGCCGCCCATGCTCGAGTCTTCCCTTGGCCATGACTTTCATTGCCATGATGAGAGAGCTCCACACGTGACTGAACCAAAGGTAAACAACTTCACCTACTCCTGTCGGCAAGAGTATCCATAACAATGGCTCCTGGTAAGTTGGACGCGGTTGTTCCTGCAATCGAATCGCAATGGTTTACTGATTAAATTTTAGCGACTCAATACGAACTTTCGCCGCCTCCCACCGACGCGGTGTCGTCGATCGCGTTTGCGCCGTCTTCTGGAACCAAGCTCCTCGTCTCATCATGGGACAAGAAGGTGTACTGCTACGATATCGCAGGAGGAGCTGGTGAAACGACTCTTGTCAACACGTATGAGCACCGAGCACCTGTTTTGGATGTCTGTTTCGGAGCCAACGACAATGAAGCCTTTACTGCTGGCATGGACTGGGCTGTGAACAAGTTGGTGAAAGCGGACGAATGCGCCTCTGTCAATTGTACTGACCACAGTGATTAGGATCGACTTGGAGACTGGTGAGAAGACTCTGCTGAGCAAGCACGCCGCGCCAGTGCGATCTATAGCTTACAGTCCTACATTTTGTGAGTTACTGGATCACCGATACCGCTGTGATTGACTCATACTGACACTGATCTAGCTATTTTGGTCTCTGCGTCTTGGGATTGCAGCTTGAACCTTCACAACCTGAATGATCCCTCCAGCACTCCCATAAGAGTCTCCCTTCCTGGCAAACCTCATGCATTGGCTGCAAGCCCCACCAAGATTGTGGTCGCTATGGCGGGTCGTGTTATCAACATCTATGACCTGAAGACTATTGTCGACCTATTCGCGACTGGTTCATCTGATCTTCAGCCATGGCAACAACGTGAATCCTCCCTGCGATATCTCACCCGCGCAGTTTCTTGCATGCCCAACGATGCGGGATATGCCACTAGCAGTATCGAGGGCCGAGTTGCAGTCGAGTGGTTCGAGGATACGCCTGAGTCGCAAGCTCGAAAGTACGCTTTCAAGTGTCATCGCCAAGCAGCGCCAGATGGCGATGGAGATATCGTGTACCCTGTGAACGCTCTGGCCTTCCATCCCGTCCATGGAACATTTGCTTCAGGAGGTGGCGATGGAACCGCTGCTCTGTGGGATGCCGAGGCAAAGCGACGACTGAAGCAGTACCAGAAGTTCCCCAACAGTGTTGCTGCGCTTGCGTTCTCTAGCGATGGCAAATACCTTGCTGTAGGTGTCTGCCCTGGCTTCGAGACTGGCCAGGAAGATTACAATGGCGCCGGCCAGACATCGGTACTGATTCGTGAGCTTGGCGAGAACGAAGCCAAGGGCAAGGGAGCCAAATAAACGGAGCGTGTTATTAAATCATGTTGTCCCTAAGGCGTTCTGGTGGTTGCGGGCTTCTCAATTTATCTTCAAATGTACTATCGCGCTTCAAAAGAGGTGACATCAATATACCCTTGTCAGACTGGTATCAAAACATCACGGGTGGTCACTTAGATTGGTCGTCATCTACATCTCCCCGAGGGCCAATAGGTTCAAATGTTTCATGCGGGGTTTGGGATTCCCAGAGATAGACTCCTTGGTGAATATGGACTGTCGCATCGACATGCTACTTCCGGATAGTCAATACCTCGTGGACCGCCGACCATCGGCTGGGGATATCCCAACGACGCCTCTTTATCGTCGAAACCATCGCGGCATTGATATGCTTTACTAGTTGGCGGAGGTGCCCGCGGCCACGGATTAGGACCAGGTAGCTTGTAGTCTCGGGTTCGAACCCCCTTTCTAAGTGTATATTGTCCCTTTCTCTCGATGATTCGCGGTGCCCCTTGAGGTACAGGTCTCAGTCTTGTCGTGATAGAGGCTACGGGCATTTGAATTGGTGGTCCTGGTGAAGGCTTGCCATATAATCTTTGCTCATCACCGATAGCCGTTTCCTCTGTTTAAATATTAGCGTCGACTGTTGACATGAATATGTGGAATTGATTAGTACCCGATAAGCGTCTTGTATGTTGTTGTGCATCTCCAACAGAATGGATTGACTCTGTTCGCCGTTTCTTGCGTCTTTGTTGTAGCAATGGAGGCGTTCGCTTTGGATTCTGCCGGCCTTTCCCATCCTCCGTTTGGTTCGAGTCCACAGACCTCTTTTTCCCGATGTTCTTTAGTGGTGTTTCAGGGATACTGCTCGATGGGTCAGCAACGGCGCTTATGAATGATGCTTGGCCGGTATGCGTACAACTCGACGTCCGCAAACTCGTCTCTCAATGAATCTGGAACCTCAACTTCGTCATTGATGTCCTGGGGGATGGGGCTAGATCTGTCGCAACTCCTGCGAGTATGTTCCAGTTTCACGGAGGAAGTATAACCGTTTTCAATGACATGAAGTCTCGTGGCCTCGGTACCTTGCCGCAATCGTTGGCGCATCATATTCTGCAACGAAACTATGGCTGCTGAAAGGCAGTTCTCGTAAGTGACCGAGATAAGCATTGTGGTGTCGAAGTTTCAAAACATGTCTGAGCTTCTCTCTGAGAGTATGCTGTTGATGGTGTCGAGGGGACTTTTCTCGTTCGTAAGGGAAGGAGCACTTCGGGAAACCCAACGCCTACGAGTGTCCGACTGCCGCATCTCGTTTCTGGTCATTAGGCAGGTGCGTTTTGCTCTACACTGCTATCGTGATCTAAAGGGGATCTTGATTTTAGATGACGGTCAGCAACCTTGGAAATATCTATCACCTAGGGCTTCTCCTTTAGCAATCTTCACCTTGCCCGCCATTCATACACCTGCGACATTCTGATGCGAAGTGATAACACAACGAATGAGATATGGATAGTCAGCTAATGATAATAAAGCAACATAATGAAGTGCTCTACTTCTACCAAGAGAGTGACTGGAATACCAGTCTCCTGAAACTCGACCAACCTTCAAGCTAACTTATCGTCTGCGAGCCCATGTGCTTCTCATCCCATATAGCAGAAGATACTGCTTCTGCTTCACCAACGGTAAGAAGGCCTCGCAATAACTCCAATTCTTTCCCTCCAATCCAGTTCCTGCCATTGTAGGTTGTTCTGCGGCTTATGTCGGACTGGTAGCCATCGCCAAAAATTACCATTGAGACGGGCACCCTATTCACCCTGCTTCACAGGAGATATGGGCTTGGTTTGATCAGCATACATATGTAAGTTCAATTGTTAGGTCGCTTACCTTTGGTGGCTGGACATGGTCAAATGTGCCACCCATCTGAAGCAGCCATACATCTGGACCTCCAACCGATTGGCTTCCACGGTAAAGGAAATCATTAGGGAAGCCTGGATCAAACTTCACAGCGCTGTCAATCTCTTGTAAGTCCTCTTGAGTAAGCTTCAGGCCAAGTGCCTGGATGTTGGCCTTGAGATGCTCCACCTTTCGACCACCGATGATCGGAAAGACATAGGATGTCTTGTGCATGACATATGCCAGTGCGACGCTGGTGATGGGTGTGTTCTTACGGTTAGCGATCGACTCCAACATTCGACTGGTTTTGATCTCCTGCTCGCTGGCCTCCACCCTTCGTCCTTCTTGAGCATTTCGCTGTTCTTCAGTCTTGAACTTTCCACCGCCGAGAGACCCCCAAGGGGCAATTCCCATCCCTTCAGCTCGGCACATGGGAATGATATCTCGCTCAAAATCGCGCGAAGCTGCAGACCAACGACCCTGATAAACGGAGAACTGGCGAAGTCCGTTGCAACGAGCGTACTCATTTGCCTTACTACAGGAGACTTAGCCACTCATTTGTTCTTCGTTAGGTGCGTCGCCTTACCTCACGATCCAAGCAGGTGTGTCACTGATGCCTAGATGAAGAACTTTGCCAGACTGCACAAGTTGATTGAGAGATTGCATCATCTCAGGAATAGTGGTATTCCCATCGTACCAATGGACATAGAGCTATGACAGGGTCAGCAAATTATCATTTGGGCTAGGAATGAGCATACCAGATCGATGTAGTCGGTCTGTAGGTTTTTGAGACTGGACTCGATCGAAGCTCTAAGACTTTTGGTGCCATTGCCACAGAAGTTCACCAAGATGTTAGGGCTACCAGGGCCAGCTCGAAAATTGGTTGTATACTTTGTAGCAACGACTAGCCAAGACTTAGAACCGCTTCATGATAGAGATGCATGGGGAGACAAACCGATTTCATCACGATTTTGTCGCTTCGACATCCATTCGCCTACCCATCTCTCGGTCTCTTGGAATTGGTAGTTGTTGGCCGTGTCAATGAAGTTTCCGCCCTTACTCGATGTCAGTGAGGCATGCCTTTAGCATATGTAATATGCCATACATACTTGTTCGTAGTAGAAGTCCAGGATCGACTCAGATGTAGACTGATCGCATTCACCCATCAATTCTTTCCTGTGTCCTATTTGAGTCAAGGTATGGATAGTTTACGGTGTTCTTCTTACCAAGCGTTTCCAAAGTTCATGGTACCAAGACAAATGGGAGAAACCCACATAGAAGCGGTGGGTGATAGCAAACGGTATCGACCCAGAGGGCTCTTGGGAGGCGGTGCAGCGGGGAGAGCCATTGTGTGAAGCCGTGTTGTTTCTCGAAGGTGTTTTAGTAAGAGAAAAGTATGAGGGTGAATAGAAAATAATGATGGGGTAGAGTATGGTAAAGGATAGGTATAGGCAAGAGGCAGGAGAATGCCTTGGTGACCGACAG
The DNA here is from genome assembly GCA_014898925.1 of Fusarium nelsonii. Lineage (NCBI taxonomy): Eukaryota > Fungi > Ascomycota > Sordariomycetes > Hypocreales > Nectriaceae > Fusarium > Fusarium nelsonii. The sequence continues at coordinate 25,383 of JAAVUC010000233.1, read as the reverse complement.
CTGGTGATTGATGTATACCAATTACAGTAACAGTAGAAGTGGCACCGACTGCAGTCAATGATTCATTGCCTATAGAGGGGAAAGAGGAGCATATGTCGAGTATATTGCATAGAACAAGTCGCTCGAGTTGCTATAGGCGATGATTCACTGCTTATATACATACACAGAGCCAACATGGATGATACGAAATAGGCAGCTTCAACCCAAGATGATGCATCCAATGTCATTGTGGAACGGTCCTTCTGGGTTCCGAGGCAAGATTCGGATCCCGCAAGGTATGGACGCTCATCGTATCCTGGCGATTGGGTTTTATCGTCATTATCGGAGTTAAGAGTTCCTGACAATACTTGAAAGAATCCTTGGGGTCTGTTTGGCTGACAGAACAACTACTAATATTTATAGAGATACAACAATAAGGCGCTGCCTCTTTCATTACTAGTGTTTTAAGAAGAAATATATTGGTGCCATTGGGCTCTTGAAAATCTGAAAAGTACCAGCTGTGTTATGTCGTTATCGCCGAAAAATTGACGATCATTTCATTGCATGCAGTAGCTCTGGGCGAGTAGACGCAGAGGGGAAGTTTTGAGATTTTGGCTAGTTGAATTCGTCATTATTCGTTAAACTAAAGTTTATGAGTCTCCCAAGTTTATTTGTCTACCTAAATACACAGATACAGGTATCGGTTCAAAGACAGTATATCAGTTAATGGTGGTATAAGAGATAATATTCGATATCGCTTACCCTGGGGCTACCCCAGAGCCAGAGCCGACCTTAAATTTCCTTACCCCAAATAGAAAAAAAAGACCGCCCCATGCCATACATTGAAAAATTGAGGGTTCCCATTGGACCGAACCTGCCGTCAGATCCCTGACTTAGCCGGTACGTACTACTCTCCATTTTCAATCTCACTTCAATTGGCCTAGAATCTGTGCATCACACCACCACCGATACCGCGAGCGACATATCGAAACGACAAATTGAGCCTCAAAGAAAAGCTCACGATTGCCAAATTCGGACGACCTTGGTCTGGACCAAGATGACGGCCGCCTAGATGGCCTCACCAAGCCCCGCCCCTTCCAGGGCTGTCGTTCACGCTCTCCGCGGTGTCCTCCTAACCACGTCCTGCTCAGTTGTTATCCTGGCTGAAGAACGACGTCGACGCCTCAACATCGCCCGGGCTGCTCTCGACAATGCCAAGAAACTTCACACTGCGCGAGTAAACCGCAACTCGACTGCGCTTGCCGAAAGCTACAGCAGTAGACGAGAATTTCCCATCGAAATTGCCCACGATTTCTCCCACGCCCCCACCAACAATCCTCTGCGCCGCCGACGACAACGAATTGATTCATTAGAGACTGAGCTATCGCGACCGAAAGAGATCATCACGATAGACAACTTCGAGACGACGTTACCTGGCGATGCCGGCCTAAGTAGCACATCTCAAACGAGCCAGGGAAAATGGGACGAGTGGGACGCAGCTCGAAAGGAATTATCACGAGTATCGGAGACCAGCCCATTCACGCACAATGGCCATTCTATCAGACTTTCACCCGACGTCAAGTTGTCAACTGTGCAATCACGGAGCAACAAATCGAAGACTCGATTGACGTCGACTAGGCCTAGCACCAACACCCCAGAGTCAATTCATCATACCAGAGCGGCACCAGCATCACATTCAGTGAACGAAACCCTAAATGGCCGAATCGAATCCAAGCTACAATTGGAATCCATTGTTACAGAGCTGGAAACCTCAGAACTGTCACATGGTCTTCGTGTCGAGAGAGAGAGAAATGCTATTGAGTTCCTTCAGGAACTGTCCACGAGAGAAGCCAAGGACCCCCAGGAGATTCTATCAAGAGGCATTCGGCTACTCCAGACTATGGCAAATTCTCGGGAATATGACAACATCCCTCTTGTTCTAGAGGCAGTGCGCCCAATTTGCCAAGATGCCTGCCTCCTTGCTGTACCCTTCTTCGACAATTTGAAACATAACTATGACACAGAGGGCGTCCGTCACTTTGTAAAGAGCCTATCGAGGTTCCAACCGCGATCAACAAAGACTAGAAACGGTAACGAATGGATCATTCGTTTATTGATGCACACTTGGAGAAAGACAAAGGATTTCACTGATGTGCAAAACGTCTATGGTTTACTTCAAGAGGGTGGGCTTTTTGATAACGGCATTTTCTCAACATCTACACAGTATGCTGTCAGACGTCGAATGATCCTTATTGCTCTTGACGCTGGCAATGACGCCACTGCAAACGCTGAGATGGCTCTGCTCCTCGAGATGGGATTTGAGACCTCTGGTGTTGATGTCAAGCTTCGTGGAAGATTCATCGTCCGAGACGCAGAGCTGGGGCACTGGGACAAAGTCATATCTGAGCTTAAGACTTTTGGGCCTAAGGCAAAGGAATCATCCCAATTTCAGAACGTGCTCTCGTGGCTCACAAAGATTTATTGCAAGCACCACACCCCCTCACAGGTGGACATGTTTGTACGAGATCTCGTTGACAATCACGGCATGATGTTAAACAAGCCCCTTGCTTTCTTTGTCATGGACAAGCATGGCCGAACGCGTAATCTCCAAGCACTGGTTACATGGGTGCAGTTCTGTCAGGATGGCGGATTGGAGATGGATCAGATCTTCTTCAACGAGATTGCTGATAAATGCTGCAAGTATTGGAGCTTGTCGCGGGTTGATGTGGCTCGCATGCTAAAGGACGTACAAAACTCTAAACCTTGGCTACAAGATCCTCTCCTGACTAAGTACGTCAGTGACGGTGCCTTGCACGACCTTCACAAACCCCTGCCAGGAGAAAAGGCGGATAGCTTTGGTATAGCCCAAACCCTCCCTGAAAGACGAGGAGACTCTATTTCCATTTATGAGCGAGCAGCATTCAAGCACATGAACACTTTGGCCCTTCGAAACGACTGGCACGGAGTCTACAGCGCGTACCAAGAGGCGACTAACAAGGGTCTTGGCGATTCGTCACGATGTCTCCGACTTGCTGTCGTGGCTAATATTCACTTGGAAGGACCTCATTCGCGCACAGGGTCGAGACTCATCAATGAAGCTCATATCAAGGAATATGATATCGGTGGCGCCTTGGTGCCGATGTTGGTCGCACGACTTGAGGCTGGCGATAACGCGGGCGAACTGCTTCATGAGAATCTTATCAAAGGTCAAAAGATTCATGACAGTGTCTACAACAAGGCCGCCCGCGTGCTCACAGAAAAGGGCAATCCCGAGGCCGCGATCGTGGTGTGTGAGGTCGCGGCACGAGAAAACGGCATGGGTGAACTGGCATACAGCAAATACAACTTTGCTAGTCTCATTCACACGTATACTGGTCAAAAACGCTACCAGGATTTATCATCACTAATCAACAGTTTCATTTCGAAGTCTGAGTGGTGGCAAGGTAGCAAAGAGTGCAAGGAATCAGTCAAACTAGCCATGAAGTGCGTGGCTTCGCGAGCGGCAAGAGACCGGAAGTATGAAGACTCGCACAAAGAAGTACTATTGCGCCTCGAGGGTGCTCTTGAACATATCAAGTCCCTGCGAGCGACAAACCGCGAAGAGCGGGAGACTTTAACTAAGGAGATTGTTGGTGCCTTCAAAACGGTGGATGAACCAGCAGCTTTCGAAGGAGGGTTCTTTCCAGATGCACAAGCTGGAAGACAGATATCCAAAGATAAGAGGAATGTGGACTGGGAGTCATCCTCAAGGCGAGACTCAGCACCGCAGATCCTAAGCGAGACAAGGCATCGCATTGTTGAAGATGACCTACCTGTTCGAAGTCAGATGATGGACGATATTCGAGCAGGTTGACAGGAGAGGACCAAACGCGGAAGGACGCCCTCACCTGAATCAAGCGAGGAGGAAATACTTTTGGAGAAACAGATGGCAGGCGCAATATTTTGAAAGCATGTACAGTTAGAACGCATATGCATTGGCATGGCATAGATATCATTGTTACACGAGAGGCTCTTTTGGGTATATTGGCTTGGCCATGCTTATTTATTTGTCTTGGCGTGGCCTGGCCGCATTAGGATATGATGATGATGCTTATCATGGCATCAATACATAAAGTAACAATACAAAGCAATAACAATACCTTGGTCAGCATAAGTTATCTATTATTTAAGGTACATCGCGAAAGACGAGACGCATGTGTTCCATCAAAGCACATGCAAATAAGCTTAGATACAGCAAATATTGCTGCATTTTGCATGTGATTCTCTTTATCTCTGAATGCAATATAAGCTCGGGACTGCAAATGATTATTGGTGGAGACCCGTTTAGTAGTGTCGCATGCATGAGCGTATTCGTGTAGGTCAGACCCGTCATCATGAGATTCGTTTAATAGATGTAATCAATCAGACAATGATTGGACAGTAGACGCTACCCAAACGCGGGAATATCAAATAAGCATCAGTCCAGCTCTGAAGAAAACTATGGATCCGAATACGTACTTGTTTTCTCTCCCTCTTTCGAGACGAAGTAATACCGGACTCGGCACAGGGTAAAAGAGAAAAATCGGCTTGAACCACGTACGATGTTGAATTACCTTTGAGGGTCCTGCTCTTTCACATGCATGTTCCAGATCCGGAACCTGGCGGTGTCCTTTTCCTTGATCGAACCATGTCCAGCAGATATCAGACCCGTTGGTTGGCTACTCCTTTAGCGGTCAGGGCGCTGACGGGTCGTGGTGGCGCGATTGTGAGATGGGATACAGCGGTGCGGGGTGAGGCGTTACAGGGACCTTACAGTGGTTTGATTCCCTGAAGGAATGAATGACAGCCCTAGAGGATACGATGGAACCAGACTAGAAAAAAGAAGAGCTAGGGATTAGGTACCCGATGGCTGCTGTCAAGGGTCCATTGGATCATCTTTTTTTTTTTTTTCTGCCCCTGACATTGAGCGATCCAATGGATGGTTTATAGGCTGATGTTTGATGATATTTGAATGCTGCCACGAGAATGAGAAACAAAGGTTCTCTATGAACGGCGCATATCCGGTCAATTGCAACTAGACCAAGAGGGAACGCTGTGCTTTTAAATATCCATCTGTGGTCTTTTCGATTCAATCGCCCAGATCCCCATCTCCATCGCTTCAATTGCCTCCTCAAAAGTCAAGAGCGTCATTGTCCGCATTTGTGACCCGACCCCTGACGCATAATTCAACTTTGTTCGAGATAGAATCAAACTTGGATATCCAAGTTGTCCCGATCTGGCATTCATTCAGTGCAATTATCATTACTCTTTTTTTTTCACAGATATTCTGCAATCTCTATTTATCTAAAGATATATCTCTTCTTCAGTCTTGGCTGTGATACAGGACTCCTTCTTCACACCCCCTAATTTCCATTTTCAGGGTGATCCGAAAACCCATCCATCCAATTTCTCGCCGCCCCCGATCCGCGATTAATAGACCCCCCACTCCCCATCGAAATCCAAGGTCTAAGTTCCAAGACAAGACAAGTTCAATCTTCAACTGCCGCGACTTGAACTTTCCTTCTTTTTCTTCTTGTTCTTGTCTAATACAGCCAAGCTACTCAAGCCAACATTTTCAACAATGGCTTCAACACTCACAACAACCGAGGCGCAATCTCGCCGTCGCGAACAATACCATGAAGCCGACGTCGTCGTTGTAGGAGCCGGTGTATTCGGCTGCACCATGGCCTACGCTCTCGCCAACCAGGGCCGATCCGTCCTACTCCTCGAGCGATGGCTCAAGGAGCCCGATCGCATTGTCGGCGAACTTCTCCAGCCCGGCGGTGTCTCCGCCCTTAAGAAACTCGGTCTGGGACACTGCGTTGAAGGCATTGATGCCATGCCTTGCTATGGATACACCGTCTTCTACCACGGCGAGAAGGTCCTTGTTCCTTACCCCGGCCTCGACGATGCCGGCGAACCTACACATGCTTGGGGAGGTCACAGTACAGGAGACAGAAGCACAAGACCCTCCGGATGCAGTTTCCACCACGGTCGCTTTATCAACAAGCTACGGGAGTCGTGCATAGGCCACAAGAACATCACCGTTGTCGAGACTGAGGTTGTCAAGACGCTGCGTGGCGAGGCGTCGGATCAGATCCTTGGTGTTGAAAGTCGCACCATGAATAAGGCAACTGGAAAGAAGGAGCAGGATTACTACTTTGGACAATTGACCATCATTGCTGATGGTTACGACTCCAAGTGGCGCCAGGAAGTTCTCAAGACCAAGCCCAAGGTCTGCTCAAAGTTCTATGCTCTCGAGCTCATCGATTGCGACCTTCCTGAGCCTGGCCACGGTCATGTTATCATTGGCAATGCTTTCCCCATCCTTCTCTACCAGATTGGTACCCACGAGACCCGCGCTCTTATCGATGTGCCCCAAGGCATCCCCGAAGCTTCACCCGAGAACGGCGGTGTCCGTGGCTACATCCGCAATTTCGTCCTACCTGCTCTTCCTCCTTCAATCCGACCCTCAGCCGAGAAGGCTCTTGCAGACGGCAAGATTCCCCGAAGCATGCCCAACAGTTGGCTGCCCCCCACGAAACAGCGTGCCAACGGAGCGATCCTGCTCGGTGACGCTATGAACATGCGCCACCCGCTTACAGGTGGTGGTATGACTGTTGCATTCAATGACGTTGTCATCCTGTCGGAACTTCTGCACCCCGATAAGGTCGCTGACCTGGGTGATTCTAAGCTGATCAACAATGCGCTTGACGAGCTTTACTGGAAGCGTAAGCCTTTGACAGGCATTATCAACGTCCTGGCTCAGGCCCTCTACTCTCTATTTGCTGCCAACGACCGTCAGCTACGTGCTCTTCAGTACGGATGCTTCACCTACTTCAAGCGTGGTGACACTGATGGTCCCGTCGCTCTCCTCGCTGGTATCCTCCAGCGTCCTTTTATCCTTGCCTACCACTTCTTCTCCGTCGCTTTCCTTGCCATCTGGCTCAACGCCTGCTCCGTCATCGGCTGCGGAATCTTTGGTATCTTCAAGTTCCCTCTGGCCATCATTGACGCTATCCTCATCCTCTGGAAGGCATGCGTCGTCTTCGTTCCCATCATGTGGCGCGAGACTTTCCAGTAGAAATTGAAAGCATAAAAGGGAAATAGATGAACGAACATGGTGATTTTTATGTAGCGAAAGCTGCGGCGTTTATGGAGCTTTGGCTTTGGGGGATTTTCACGTCCAGTCTTTTTCAAAAAGAGCCCATGTTTCTTTACGGATTGAAAGAGATCTGAAGAGGTGGGACTGTTGTACACATTTCATGGATGGTTATGAGACATTTGAGTATTTTGAAACTGTTGAGCGTGGGAGTGGCTTTTTATTAGATATACACACGCGCTTGACCTGGGGCTAGACCTTGGGAGATTCAAGCAAACTTTCATACCAAGATTAATATTAATTGCAACTCCATACATTATAACCATCCGTTCCGTGATGTTGGTTCAATTACAAGTAGAAGGTATGGCAGGCTATAACAGGTTTACACAATTAAGGTGCAGGAATAGTAGACTTGTATTCAACTTGACTACAGAGATCCCTTTGTAGCCGATAAGTGTCTACCTTTGTTCTCTCATTTCTTTCTTTTCTTTAGTATCCCCACTATGTCAATCTTCGTCGATAGACACCAAACATCCAGCTCGCCCGTAGCACCGCAAGGCCAATAGCCATCTTGATGCTGTCCTGAATTACGTTGAGCTTGCTTCCACCGACCTCGTGCCACTCAATGGGCACCTCGGCAACCTTGATGCCAGGACTAGTGCCAATAACACTGCCGTCATGACCGAGAACTGGTGTCGCGGGCGCTGACTCGGCGAGCATGAGCATTTCGATGTCGAATATCCAACCTTCGGTATGCATGTAAGGAATAATGTGAGGGAGTGATTCACGGGAGAAGAGCTTGAAACCACACTGAGTATCGCGGATGCGCGATGTCGCTGGGGGAGTGAGGATCATGAGGACGAGATGGAAGGATCGCATGAGGAAGTTTCGCAAAGCCGATCGCTGTATTGGGTTAGTCGAGCATTCAGATTCAATCATGAGCCTTGGCTTACCTTGACGACGGCCTCACTTCCAACAAGATGGGCACGGCTACCGATGGCAACGCCACGGTGCGATCCATCAACAACTTCCTCACATCCTTCAATGAGCTTACCGGCATCGGAAAAGCGTGAAGCTCCGTCAGCATCAGCAAACAGAACATATTCGCCTCTCACATGGCGGAAACCATGAGTAGTCGCTCCGCCCTTGCCTCTGTTGCGTTCCAGAGAAACGACTCTCAGAATGTCATGTAGACCCTTATCCCGAGCAAATTGAAGAACAACGTCCACAGTCTTGTCCCGGCTCCCATCATCAACTACCAAGATCTCGTAACCTCCAAGATTCTCCTTAGAGGCGTTTCGTACATGTCGCTTAGACGTTGGGCTCGTCGCGCTTGTTCCAGAACCTGTGGTGCGACCAAAGTGCTCATCGAGGTAAACGACAGCTTCTTCAAGAGTTGGAATAACACGGTCTTCTTCATTGTAGGCTGGGAATACGACGCTCAGGCGCACTTCAGCGGGCTCAATGTTGCCAGCGTCGGGAGTGGGATAGGCTTCGGCAGGCTTAACGTGCTGCTCGCTGTCCTGACGCTCTGCAAGCCAGCGGTCGTACCAGCATGGCAGAGGTTGAGGCTTTGTTCGTCCGTCGGTAGGATGGCTGGTGATGTACTGCTTCTCAGCGGGGTGGACGGGACGAGGCTTCGGCGCGACGAGATGGAGAATGACATAGAGCTATAGAGATGTGAGCTTGACGATGCGCGGGGTTGTATATGAAGTGTACCTCGAAAAGAGCGAGGGTAATAAGACCGAGAAAGAGGACGACAAGAATGTAAACAGGTGTTGCCTCAATCCAGGTCCAGAGAGGCCTGAGGAATTCGGGCAGCTCGAGAGGCGTCGCGACAGCCATCTTTGGTGTTGAATGCGACTAGCGACTGCGGAGCTGCAGCGGATAGAGAGGGGGAGGATGAAAGTAGAATCAAGGCACGTTCATTAGAAGTAACTTTTTTCTGTTGGGTGTTACAAAGAAACAAAAAGGAAAAATAAATGCGCCCGGTTTGGCGAAAAAGGTTACAGTGAAGAAAAGAATGTAAACGCGGTACGTGGCCGCGGTTATCTTGGTTGAATTGAGAAGAGCACCCTGTCAAGGCCACGAAGCATCTCCAAGTAACCTTTCTGGGGTCGTCGTAGTTGATTACGTAGCTACGGTAGCAGTAGGGATCGGCAGGGACCAAGCATGAATGCAACCAATAATTTGATTGGCAAATGATATTTGATTGTTTGGACAATTTTAATGCATAATAAATAATACGAATTTAAGATGATATTTTGGTCTGCATACTTGCAATTGATTCTATAGATTGGGCCATTTCCCAGCAATTGTAACATTCATTGTTCATTGTGTCACTATTAAAGATAAAAAAAGCATGTGAGAATGAATAACAGTTCTGAATTACTTCCATTGATTAACAGCCAAAGAAAAAATGGGCTCATAGCCAGTAATCCAAAGTAAAGATAGCAACCAGCCAACGCTTCTAGAAAAAAAAAAAAAAAACAGAAGAAAAGAGTTTAACTCAATTTGTAGGTAATTATACACGAAAGTCTTCAGACTGACTGCTTGGCTTGCCTCAGACCTACCAGAGTCCTGCTCCGTAGAAAGGTCTGGTCATTGAGGCGTAAGTGTGGCGCCTGTCAACCAACACTTTTAAGCTTTCCACCACTTAGAGAGGAATGGGAAGTCCCCTGAATGGCTAACAAAGCAACGCCAGATTGCCCTGTTAGCCAAGTTCTTATTGTTTAAAACTTTATTCTACCGAGTCCTGCTCAATCCCATTGGAGAGCTTGGTGGACGGTTCGGTTCATGTGCAAGTTCAGAGCTGATGGTTTTTGTTAAGCCGAAGCTGCGCTGTGTTAAGCCAAGCGAAAGGTCAACTTTGTTGGCCTTCTGTTTGATTATGATCTGATCGTATTGATGATGGCTTGATCCTCCAGGGGCCAAACCAAACTCATGTATGACTGGGCTTAGATCATGACGCCAGTCTGAAAGCGCTGAGCCAGCCGGTCTCGGGGGTCAGGAGACACAGAGTATGCCATGCTATACTGAGGTCCATGAGCAACCTCCTTGCCCTTGAGAGAAATGGCATGAGGAAAGGTAGGAGCAGGAGCAAAGTCAAAGCTCTGCACAGGAGATTGGCTTCTAGGGCTGATGTCACCCTCGTAGTCTGCCTCGCTGGCCTGGTAGGCTGTGCTAGTGCTGCCGCTGGTGAAGGGAGACGAGGTAGCAGAGCCAGGGAAGTTCATCTGAATGACCTGGTTATCGTGCATGGTTTCAGCGACGGCCTTTGCAGTGCGCTTGCGGTTCTCGGCACGAATCTTGGAGCGATCATGGCGAGGGGCACCGCCTGGTCCGCTGCTGATGGAGTCGCAGGCAGCGTGGGTGGGAACATGGCGATAAGGCTGGGAAGGCTTGGTGGGCTTGGGTTGTTCGATTTCTTTGGCCTTGACTGTGTCCTTGTGGTCGCGGGCACGCTTGATGGAGCTGAGGATGGACATTTTGGTGGTTCTTGTGAAAGTTGAAGAGATAGTGATGTAAGAAGGGTTGTTGTATAGAAGAGTTGAGTTGAGTTGGAGTAGTAGTTGTTGTAGTAGTAGTTGCTGTTGTGGTCTGAAGAGAAATAGTCGTCATTGTAAAGGGCAAAACTGTCCAGATATATACAACAGCTCGAACTGAACAATACCCACCATGCTCTCACAGGCACAGCTAGTATAGAGAACCAGGTGCGTTGGAAGCTGGCGTCAAGGTTAAGTGGGCTTCTCAAAGATACGGCCCGCAACGGCGTTGGTATGGCCGATCTTTGCTCTGTTCGAGACTCCAACTCCAAGTTCAAAGACAAACCGATCTAATCGAGGGCGTTAAAGTGAAGCGCCACGGACGCGCCCTCTCTCTAGCCCCCCTTGCGGATCCGACAACCTGGTCACTCCATCATCCTTTGAGTAGGACAGACACAGACTTAGTCATGAGTGAAACAGAGTCAGGGGTTGTAGAGGGGATGCAGAAGTTCTACGTTGCATCGTTAGGTTGAGCGTTGAGCCACTTGGTGCAGATCTTTTCGGGACTGAATAATGAGCTTTCGTCATTGCATTATTGTACAGCATCATCGATCCTGGATGAATTGTTCATTCGAGATGATCTCCCGCCTTGACATGTTGTCAGTGTTCTGACAAGACCTCGGTGTTAACATCGCCTTGAAGTCACGACGGCAAGGCACCCGTGTGTAAGAGCACAGACAAAACAAGAATCGAGATTTCACCAAGTGTTCTATTCTTAACTTCACCATCCAACGGAAGAACCCATCCAGGAACCAGATTCCTTTGTGCCATATAGTCGTTGTGGCTTGTGGTACCGCGTTACATCGGGGTTATTCAGCTATAGACCGAGTCTCGCCCTCGCCTTTGCAGTGAAATATCGAACTGACACTGATTGCTAGTCAGGCAGCCTCGCAGTATGAGCGGCTGTGAGTGGCTATCTGAAGTCCCAGTGGCTGTCTGAGATCGTTGCAGATTCCAGACCCTTTGTGTTGGACGCCACCAAGGCTGGGAGAGAATAGCCACTGGCCAGCGTTTAATAATCGAGTATAGATGGAAACTGAAACTCGGGCCATTGCTTCTCCGGTTGTTGGTTTCAGAGAAAAGTCAATCTGCCAAGAAGTGCTTGGATTGCATCTCGGCGTAATTGATCATGCCCCTGATGCCAAGGCGAGATCTTGATGATATCCTGTGGGGAAGCGGCCGACTTATTTCGCAATGACTACCCAATCTGTATGTTTAGATCAATTGGATTATGGCCATTGAAATTTGCAGGAATATGTGCATACGTTATTGCGCTACTCTATAATACGAAATGATGGTGATGCTTCTAAATGACTTACACGTCACCTCAGGGTTCGCTTGTGAATATCAAAACGACTCATCACGTTTATTAAACACGGAAAAAGATTAGCGATAAATCCTTGTGAACGGTCTTGTGCCTCCATTCTCGAGTGACATTGGACAGAAAAGAAGATGCCTCCCTCTGGGAGAAATACCCGTGGCGTCAATCTTCTCCTCCGAAGTGTTTCGGTGGTCAGCGTCTACCGGTCCCTCGGATCATATCAGTGACGTGGGGTGATTGATTTCTTTACCCCTTGGCTGAAGAACAAGACGCCTCGTCGTTTTATTATTGCCTCCAATTATGTTTTCACTTCCCTCGGCATCTGTCTTGTCTTGTGAAAGACTGAATGTCACTCTCACTCAGACAATGACTCTCGATCATGCACGAGGGAACGTGCCGTGCCTTGACAGTCCGGGGAGTCCCCTGTCAATGGATGTCATATTTTCTGCGAGATCAGATCTGCACCAGGGATTGTACTGTACCCCAGGCCAAGAGCTAAGCCAAGCCAGCCACACGACTACAATACCTAAGAAAGACATCATACTCAAACAAATGTTTAATCTTCATAACTCCTGATTCTCAATCTCCTTACTCACACGATTAAATGATGACGGCCGATATCTCATCAATTCGGTTTAACAAGGCATTGTCTCAAAAGAAAAAGCAGTGTGAACAAACAGACACAAAATATGGCAACAAGTTGATCCCCCCCACTATTTGTCAATTGCAACTTCGGCCAAGCTCAATTGGGATTGCCGTCTGACGCTAGAAGCTTTAGAAGGCTGTGCTAACTTCCTAGAAGAGTTAGCATCTCAAAGCCTTGTTTGGGGCTTTTCGATCCCCCATTGTCTTTCTTTGACTACTATTGTATGCGGCTAGACCAAGCAGTGAGCCAGAAATCCTGACTTGGTTTTACTAAGTATCAATAGAGACCCCTGGCGGTGAAGCCGATGACACTGAAACAAGTTGGTGGATTGCTTTACGATTCAAACAATCGCCTCTTGGCTTACATCAAGACTGTGTTTTCGCTCAAAAAGCTCCGGTCATGATCTGTGCGTGAATAAAACAATCAAGCCATGAAACAAATATGACTCGAAGACCCAAGACCTTGGATGCGATGTATTGACTCTTGAGGATCGTGCCACTTCGTTTAACCTGGGTTCTTTCATTCTTGTCTCTATCCTCTCAGTACCCTCAGCGCCAATATAAATTCCTACCCACCCTCCTATCCCTTAAGATAGCTACTTTTACCGTCTAACAGAGCTCATCTGCTAACACACCGTCGATTTCTTGGAGTTATACCCACATGATTTACTTTGTATGCCATCACGGTACTCGTTCCACTACTAGCAGAAAGGATATTATGCAGTAGCTCGTCGTAGTCGTGAGGCGGCCGTTAAGTGCTGCCTTGTACCTGAATCTTGGTGTCTCTTAGGAATAGCACCAAGCTATTAACGTCAGCTACAATGCCGAGACCACTCCATCGACCGTAGTAGATGCAATAGCTTTCGACGAATGAAGATACATGCTTAGGAGCTGCAACTATCTAACGTTTCCAGGCACAGAAGCTAGTATCTCCTGGGCGTTATTTTTAGTTGACCCTTCACGCCGATATATTTCGCGGCAGTCTACATGCTGGCAACTAGCGATGCCGCGGCCACGGGAGTTCAGTGATGGTTCTATATTGATGGCACTTGGCAAGAATTGGTGTTTAGCTTGACTGCAGTCGTCCACTAGCAGTATGGCCGCCAAAGTATCTCATCCATGCTTTCTTGTTTAATCTTGGCTCTTTTGCCAACTCTACTAGTCAAGCGCATGCATATCCGTTTCGTTCCTGACCTCACCTCACTGCTAACAGCCAGTATTTAAGCTTTATCAGTGAGATACCGTCTGCTTGGCGGATCGAACGGTATACGCGGGGTAACAAGCAATCTCGTTTGAAACGAGAAACTATGAATGGCATCCTGGACGATTTTGCGCTCTTGCTCCTACAGCATAGCGTCATGAATCAACTTAGAAAGCTGAGTTTAATTGTCCCTGTCGATCCCTTTGTTTTGCAATTATAGTGTGTTTTAGATGCCGGCCAGATGAACAATTGACGAGAGCTGAACACTGGACTAATTGTTAATAGAAGAATGAGACATATTACATCAATGTTTGATATAAGTTGCAGACAGATTGCAAACATATAAGCGATCGAGAGAAGATTCATTTGGCCGCATTCAAAGCTATTACTTGCAACCTGCATTCACAATGAAAAGATGCATCTACAATCGAACCTTACGATCAGACATATTTATATTCAACAAAGGATCTCAACAATAAACATTGTTGCAATGCATACCGAATCATTGCAGCATTGGACTCCTACAGTGAAGCCTCCACAAGGTACATGAGGACCGACCCTGACAGCCAACCGCCTTCAGATGAAAGTTCACAAACGTCCATGACCCAGTAACATCCATCATATGATTTCTGGGGTTTGTGTCTATGTTGTCTCTGTCACGAGATTGCATCATAACCTGCCCCAGGCAGCCTCAACATGACGGGCTTTTACTGCTTTGACAGGTTCAACAGGGGTCTTGTCTGGGTCGCGCAATTGGAGAAACTGGAGAAACAAGCATTGATTGGATGAGAATCATTTTTCTTAGCTCAAGACCCGCGTCATTTTGCTCAAGTGGCAAAGCCGAGAACGACCAATGATTGGACGATAGGTTCCATTTTTACCAGCCTCACTGTGGCTGCGTATCTTTGTAGGGGAAAGGTCGCCCCCCCTCCCCCCGAAACCGAAACTGAGGAGGATCCTAAGGCCTAAACCCAACACCATCTGGCAGCCTGGTCACGCGCATTGCCCACCTCAATCCGCAATTCTCGACAGCCTCAAACGGTCCCTCAATATAGTCCGGACCCTGACTTTTCGATCACGAGAGGATAGCCGACTTCGCTTCGCTACGCAGCCCGACTCAACTCACTATTACCGAGGCTCTGGTTCTGTACCTTGCTGCTCGGCTTCGTCGCCCGACGTAGCCATCCGCTTGTCATTGTCGCGCTTTCCTTTTCCCGCCCGCGGTCGTCGCTCCCTCTTTCCCGCCGATTGCTTCCGTGGCGTGTCGCCAATTCTTGGTTGTCAAACCCACCCCGATCCCCCGATTTTAGCCCGCGCCTCATCCTCAACATAATCATTGCATGGCGCATTGACGGGTCTTTCACTCGCTCGACTTTGCTCTATTTTTTATAGATATTTCGACTTGTGCGTCGCAGCGCATTCCGGCCCACCCCGTATCTCGCTCGCTCGCTCGCTCGCATCATCATCGGGGATCATTCTGACATTCCCACTGTCGCGCCTTGTCTGCGCGCACCGTGAGAAATCGTGGCGGCTCTTACCATTTTGACTCCAAACGAACCGTCGGAGCTGTCCTTGCAACAGCATCTCGAACTCGCCCCCGATCTAGCTGCGTATACGAATCTCTCTGCCGAGGGAGAGTCCGAGTCTTTGATGATGGCACAGCCCGTGCCTCATCAGCCCACCGATCGAAAGCGCGTCAAGGTCTACGAGCTTCGCAACAATGACTGGTTCGACAGAGGTACCGGCTTCTGTAGCGCGAGTTTCGAGACTGTACGTCATTCATGTCCACGTCGCCATTTTTGCGCCCGAATATTATGCTGACCGTGGTATGCCCCATAGCTTGAAGATGGTCGCAAAGACCCGCGCGTCGTCGTCGAATCAGAAGATCATCCCGACCGCCTCTTATTAGAAACCAAGATTCAGAAGGAAGATGGATTCCAGAAACAGCAAGGCACGTCCACATGTCTGATATGCGCTTTATAGACGTCATGTGTCTAACATGACTCACAGATACCCTGATTGTATGGCAGGAACCCAGCAGTGGTGTAGATATGGCTTTAAGTTTTCAGGAAGCCGAAGGATGCGCATTAATCTGGTTTGTTTATCAATCAGCAACATCCAGACTGATCACTAACGCATATCAGGCGCTTCGTTAGCAATGTTCAACAGACATTTCACAACCATTTACCTGGTGCCGGTACGCAAGTCCATTATTTGGTCGAGACCCGTCTTACTGATATTTGATTTATAGATGATGGCCTTTCTGATGATCTTGCCATCGACGTTCCGCCAGCTATTAACTTGCCCAACGCCGAACTTGGAAACCTTGGCGACATCGAATCCACAATGCGAATGATGAGCACGACAGCTAACGGTAGAGACGCGCTGGCTAAAGCAATTATGGCTGAAGATTTTATTGGCAAGGTTGTTCCGTTGGTCGAGATGGCCGAAGACCTGGAGAGTCTTCAAGATTTACATCGACTTTGCAACATTATGAAGACCGTCATCCTCCTCAACGATACTTCCATTATCGAGCACGCAGTATCAGACGAATGTGTCTTGGGTGTTGTCGGCGCTCTAGAGTACGACCCCGACTTTCCCAGCCACAAGGCCAATCATCGACACTGGTTGGGTAACCAAGGCCGCTACAAGGAGGTTGTTCCAATCGAAGATGAACAAATTCGCAGGAAAATCCATCAGACATACCGACTGCAGTACTTGAAAGACGTGGTTCTTGCTCGTATCCTCGACGATCCCACCTTCTCAGTTCTCAATTCTCTCATCTTTTTCAACCAGGTCGATATTGTCCAACATCTGCAAGCGAACGCTGCTTTCCTTAACGAGCTTTTCGGCATCTTCAGCCCCTCGAACAACGACCAGAAGAGGAAAAAGGAAGCGGTGCTGTTCATTCAACAATGCTGCGCTATCGCCAAGAACATTCAGCCACCGGCCCGCCAGACTTTATACAACAACTTCCTCGCTCATGGACTTTTGCAGGTCATTAATTTCGGATTGAGGCACCACGATGTCGGTGTTCGGGTCGGAGCTACTGACATTTTAATATCCATTATCGACCACGATCCGCAAATGATTCGACAAACACTTTACCGACAAGTACACGACAAGGTGACGCCTTTGACCGACTCTTTGATAGACCTTCTTCTTGTCGAGGTTGATCTCGGTGTCAAATCTCAAATATCAGAAGCTCTCAAGGTTCTACTGGACCCTGGCCCACAACAACTACAAAATGAGGCTTTCCAGAAAGCAAACGGTGAGCTTGATAGCCAAGAAATACCTAGGGCCGCTACTGATTCCGACGAAGAGGTTTTCCTGCACGCCTTTTACGAACACTCAGCACCGAAGCTATTCAAGCCACTGGCCGATTTAGAGAAGCGAACTGACATGAATTTTACTGTTCAACAAGCCTCGATGTTTACGTATCTTATCGAGATTCTCACATTCTTCATCCGTCAGCATACCTTGCGTGTCAAGTTTTATGTGATGAGCCACGATATTGTCAAGCGCGTTTCTCAGCTGCTCGGATGCCCTGAGAAGTTCTTGCGATTAGGTTTGAGATGACTGTACCTTCTTGCGTAACTCTTGCTAACTTACGACAGTTGCTATTCGCTTCTTCCGTTCCGTAATTGGAATGCAAGACGAGTTCTATATCAAGCATCTCACGGAGAAGCAAGTACTAGGACCTATTCTTGAAGTACTTATCGAGACAATGCCTCGAGACAACTTATTAGATTCAGCTTGCCTCGAATTCTTTGAGTTCATCAAGAAGGAAAACGTCAAGGATGTTATCAAATACCTTGTGGTCAACCATAGAGACCAACTAATGACCCTGAGCTATATGCCGACATTCCGAGATATCGTCCTTCGATACGACCAAACACAGGGCTACACATCGAACGTCGATTATTTCATGGAAGGCGAAGATGAGATGGGAAGAAGACCCCCACCCAACACAAGGATGATGGAGCAAATCACTGTTGATCAAGAACAAGAGGAATATTGGGCTGGATCTGACCCTGAAGACGAAGAGGATAACTCAAGCAAGGACGGAGAGAAGACACCGTCTACGAATGGATCTATCACTTCCAAGCTTCTGGTCGATTACGCGTCTGACGACGAGACGGACGAAAACGCCGATCCCGAGGCAACGCCCGACAGTCAACACAGCGATGTGGCATCAGATGCCGTGGGCTCACCGATCGATTCGAGTCTGGGAGGAGGTGTACCGCCTCCAGAGCGACTTTCTGAAAAGCGCCGACGTGAAGAGGAAGAGGACGATGACGAGATTGGAAAGATGATGCAGAACAAGCGGCGCAACAGCAGCGGCTCCATCACCGCAATCTCAAGCAACCCTCGCGGCTTGACAAAACGCAAAAGTTTCAATGGCAACTCCTCCAGCGGAGCTGGCAAGAAGATCGCTATCAGTCTCTCTCCTGGCTTGAAGACTGGTAGCGGCCCAGGCTCGAACGAGGAATCGTAAACATACCCTTCACTGCTTTCGGCGACGGCGTACCGGTTGTTGGTCTTTTTATTTGGTATTCATGAAATTGGGGCGCAGGCACGAGGGTCTCGCTTCTACATAACTACATATAGCAAGTACGGCTTGCTGGCTCAGGGATGGGCATGTGGAGAGAACCGGCGTTGTTGTTTTGAAATATCTTTGTGACCTTTCGTCACTATATTCTGGGGCTTTCCTATGCTTTTGCTATAGTCTTCACATCGAACCATCCTTTGACTAGGCATGTTTGGGGAGATGAACAGCAATAGCTTTGGTCTGGTCTAATGGGGCTTTGTCTGGACCGATATTCTGCCTCCCTTTTTAGGGCGATAGAGTCGTCGAGAAGCGACGGCAATGGCATTTGATGTGGTACGTGGAGGAAGGTTTCGCAAGTCGAGATTGGCAGGATTGTTGAGATGAGCTGGTTTTTCACTTTTTCACGAGAAGCGGACTGCTAGCTGAGCAGGGGCCGTGGTGAATCCAGATGGCTTTGTTACGTTGTGTTGAGTTGTATATCATACACTTTATGACTTTTATAGCCCTCGCGAGTCAAGTGAGGAGCTGAGTCAGTCGGGTCTGGAGACGATAGCTTGTGCCTATACCAGGCCACTCGTAACGAAGAAATGAAAAAGACCCGTCTAGATGAAGACAAACCATTCTGTGCCTTTGCCATCGTTGACCTATTTCTATAGCCTCATCATTATTCTACAACAGATATCGTCAGTGGAACAAAAGGATGAAGACAACCATTTTGCAATTGTTCATCAGTCTTCTAAAGTCTAGTCTAATAAATTTTCCTGCTCACCTGAACTCATAAAACTTCCCTAAAATCCTCTCCTAAACCCTCTCCTGAAACCCCCTTCTAAACCCTCCCCTAAACCTCCCCTAAACCTCTCCTAAGCCTCTTCTAAACCTCTCCTAAAATCCCTTCCCGAACTTCTTTGACCACTTTTCGTAGCCATCCACCATCTCCTTAGTGATGTTGCAAGGGGTTCGCTCCAGGACAGTAGTCAAGTCAGACATGGCCAGCTCGAGCTTCTGAGTGCCGGTTTCATCTACATCGAAGCGCTCCTGTATCATGTCCACCGTATTATTGACGACAGCCTTGATTTCTGCTCCAGAGTGTCCTTCAGCGAGGCGTGCGAGTTCAGGGATATCAACGTCGGCTGCAAGAGGCAAATCACGGAGATGGATTCTGAAAATAGCCTCGCGAGTTTTCATATCAGGAGGACCGACGTAGAGGACCTTGTCAAAACGGCCGGGTCGCATCAATGCGGGATCTATCGACTCAGGACGGTTGGTCGCGGCAAGGACAATGACATTTGACAGAGTCTCAAATCCATCGAGTTCGGTAAGAAGCGTTGTGACCATGTTGACCGCGGCAGTGCTTCGGGAAGCAGAGCCACCTGTTCGTTGACCAGCGATAGAGTCGATTTCGTCGAAGAAGATGATAGAAGGAGACGCGTTACTGGCTTGTTGGAAGAGAGCTCGGATGCCACGCTCACTTTCACCAACGTACATGTTGAGAAGTTCGGCGGCCTTAACCGAAAAGAAGTTAAAGCCGGATTCTGTAGCAAGGGCTTGAGCGGAGTATGTTTTCGAACAACCAGGAGGACCATAAAGCAGAAGACTCGTGGGAGGAGGGCGAAGGTACCGTTCGGGGTTCTCGAGGTACTTCACTATTCGGCCGAGTACTCGTTTCAAAACATCTTGGCCACCAACATCTTGCCAGTAAACTGTGGGAGGAGATAGGTTGATATCTCGCATAGCCGTCGGTCGAATCTTTGATCTAGCTTGGACGAGATCAGATCTGTTCAGATAATGCGGTGCATCTGAGGGATTAACACCTGCTGCTTTCAGCCGGACTGCCAGATCGCTTGTCGCCTTGACGGCCAATATTTCGAGATCCCGCGGACTGAAAGCATGTGTCATCTTTGCCAGATCCTTTAAAGCTGACTCCTTGTCCTCTGGCTTGATGGGCAATTCCATGAACTCAAGAATCTCAAGTCTCGATTTGCTGTTGGGGATAGGCAGAGGTGTGTGATCGTTAAAAAGACGTGGATTTCGGAGCGCGTCTGGAATGTCTGTAAAGAAGTCGGAGCATGTAGCTACAACCACAACTCGAGGCAGAGAATTGGCTGATGATGCCAATGCAGCAAGGCCATGTAGCTCATCCCGCAATAGCTCAATAACACTTTGATGGTTTGTTCGGTCCGTATTGATCAAGTGTTGGAGATCATCGATCAAGATTATGCTCGGTTGCTGACTCTGAGCGAGCCTAAAAGTTTCCTTGATACTCGAAAGTTTATCCGAGGACTTGATCCAATGCACTTTGCCCCATCGTGTCTCAGCAATACGTTCCAGGATGTAAGACTTTCCAGTGCCGCGACTACCGTGAATGACAAATGCGCAGGATTTCTTCTCAGACTTGACGTAGAAATCTCTCGTAAAGCAATCAAGGAAATCATTGAGTACCTTGATCTGGGCTGACATTCCTGGGACGCCCGTTACGACCAAGTCACCAGCACTCTGTGCATCAGCCTCCGCGTCTGCTGAGTCGCTATTGTCAATCTTGACTTCCGTTATGCTGAGGTCGAAATTTGCCAGGTTGTTGGTCTGTGAGTTTACAGACATGACTTGGAAGTTACGCCGGTAGTCACGGCTTACCATGGCCTCTACCACCATTCCAGGAAAGATTTGTTTGGCCGGCTCTGTGGCAGAGTTAGTCCAGAATAGTCTTTCTTAGGATATTCTTTTACGCTGTTACTCACCGAACGCCTTTGAAATAGCCCCCTCCCATGGTATTCGGTGTCTTGCTGTTTTCTCGCCTTTCTCGTGCTCCTCGAGCCGCTCAATCTCCGTTGATGTCTTGTAGTCCCTGGTCACATCCTTCACAACTACCTCAGTAGCATCGGGTGTGGTGCCCGCAAGTGTTATGCGTGTGAGGTCTCCGATCTGGAAGCCTGTAGCCTCCTGGAATACTCTCGTCATCATAACGACGTTTGGGCTAAGATTCTTTTCCGGTAGAATATACAGCGAGGCTTCTCGCTGCAGCTCTTGGGGCACATCTTTGACCGGATCCTTGGTCGCAGCGCTTTCTAGTCTTGTGACGGTACAAAGCTTGCCCGGCTTGAGACCACCGGTCAGAGAGAGCAGCGTATCTCTGCTCACATAAATACGAGCAGCGCCGAGACCACTAGATTTTTCGAGACTTGGTGTAGCCAAAGGCCGCACCTTTGCGTCGACGGTCTTCGCCAACATGATGGTGACCTGGGATGATTTAGTGGGGTTATTAGAAGAGAAGAGTCAGTGCTTTAGAAGGGAAAAACCAGCACTTTAGGGGAGAAAAATCAGCACTTAGGAAATGATAGTCAGTGCCTTAGGAGAAAAGAATAATTACCTTAGAAGAGAAGAAGAGATTGAATGCTTCCGAAGAAAAGAGCAATTGCTTTAGATGATGTGCCAAAAACTCATAGAATTTTCGTAGTGCCACCTGAGTTTGGAGATGTGGGAGGAGCAAGGATCAGACTGCATATTTATGGACCCCGGACTGGACCCTTTCTTCCTATGATACTGTGAAAAGCATCATGTCGTCCAGAGGACTGACTGTGGGTAAGCTTTTCGAAGCTCACGATGACTTTTTTGGGACTCACTGCGATATTGATTCTTATCGTTGGCTCAGAAGAATAACCATATTATTCAAGTTGTCTGATAAAAGTGACTGTGAAAATAAACCCAAATCATTCATTGAAGAGGGAGGTAGGAAGGCATGACACACTTGCAGTCATGATTGAGTGCATGTGCAGTCTAACCCCACTAAGCCATTTTGGATCTAGGCGCCTCAATTTTGCTTTCAAGGCGTGCAAGGTACAGTGTTGTAGTCAGTAGATAGAATAGGTAGGTACCTACAAGATGGGACGCAGAACAATCCGCACATGCAGAAACATTAACAGAAATAATAACCTAAGGCTTGGACTAAATACATCGTATTATCCTAAAGTGTTTTTTCATCCCTTATGTTTTAGTATAGGGTGGCACAGCTAGTGTGCGGATTATTTCCTGACCTGCCTGAATACCTAATTACCTTACTGCAAGGTACTGAATCTATTTGCTGAGCTGCCACTTGCACCATTGATCGTGAGCTTCACTTTCTCCATGTTTTCTCACACCCCGTCGCCCGGATGAACAACTCCAAATGGCTTCCCAACGCCAGAGCGGTCCTCGTCGCCCGCACCAGACTCGCCTTCTCTGGCTACAATTCTAACGCTAGATTAACCACAGCCTCCCCGAAGCCGAACGAGACGAGATCGAGTAGTGCACCAAGGCCGCGCAGACATTCTGGTGCGCCAGCGAATCCTCGATTTAACAATGCGAAGAAGCCCCAACGGCAGAACTCTCCTCGCGAAGCGTCCAATGACTCTACCAAGCACAAGCTAGTGCTCTCCGGCCTTCCCACGACGTTGCTGCCGGCTGACTTCAATCGTCTTGCTGCTGATAAACTCGCCGGTTGGAACGAGATCATCTCCCATGGTACTACAGCTCCGTTCACGCAATTGTTGCTCGACAAGCTTACAGAGACTTAGTTCATCAAGAACGCGACCCTTGGACCATGGAGCCCCTCGGCGTATATCACATTACATTTTCCTCGGCAGCTGCTACATGGCTATATAAAAACAAGCTCGAGCGACTTTTACGTCTAGCCCAGATCAAATTCCAGAGCAAAGACGGCCTCTGGACCGCAAAGATCCCTCCTGTGCTGTT
Source organism: Fusarium nelsonii (assembly GCA_014898925.1). Classification (NCBI taxonomy): domain Eukaryota; kingdom Fungi; phylum Ascomycota; class Sordariomycetes; order Hypocreales; family Nectriaceae; genus Fusarium; species Fusarium nelsonii. The sequence continues at coordinate 2,295 of JAAVUC010000233.1, read as the reverse complement.
AGAGAAAGGAAAGGACCCCGAAAAGGAGCTCGAGCGCTTCACGATTCTTCCAGGCTCCTACCAGGCCCGTATCAAGACGAAACAGGGCCGCGTGCAGGGAAAGATGGCTTGGCAGCATGTCATCGACCAAATTATCAAAAGCTCACATATCAAAGCTCTTCGCCCTAGTGCAGTGTTGATCGAGCTACCAGAAAAGAGTTTCCTGGCCACGGAGCTCAAGGCTATTATCGACCAGGACGGTGTTGAAAGCGGGTATGACTGGGCGACTGAGACTCATATATACGATCTCTCGAATATTACGGACCTGGCTGAAAAGATCTCTCGAAGCACTGCGCGGGTGCGTAGCAACGACGCCGAGTTTCGTCAGAGGCATACTTCACGTTTTGTTATGGTGTGCAAGAGCCCAGAGATAGCTTGGCGATTCATTCGGAGTTGGAATCAGCGCATTCTTGAGTATGACCAAGGCGACGGCGTCGTCTTGCGGAACCTTGTAAAAGCGACATACATTGATATTTAGCGACTGTACACATATGATAGAAGATAGACTTATTATGCTGAAATGACTGCGTACATGAGTCACTTCTTAAAGACAACAAAACATAACCTTATTCTCAATATCACACTCCCATCAAGGTCATGACTACCCACCCAGCTTATCATGCTTGAGAAGTCATATTGTATGACTCCTATTTAGACTCGATGTCACTGGGCAACGGCGTAGGCCTGACGGCATGAAATACAAAAGTTGTGTTCTTTCAAAAGGTCAACCAAAATTCGAAGCTTGAAATATCTACTTAAATAGAAGATAAGCAAAACAAGTAAGGAACAGCAAAAGTTCACTAGTCCTCCCAATGCATCCATTCTTCGTCTCTCTTTGCGGCTAGGCACCCAATAGCCTCTCTCGCGATGTAGCCTTCTTTTGTCTCTGTTTCACTCTGTAATCATTCTACAAACAAAACAAGAAACAAACAAGCATTGACCGCGAACCGCAACCAGGCACGTAACGAAAGCAATGTATATTAGACCCAGATCAAAAACCGAAACTCCAGACCGGATTTGCTCTCTAAGATGGGGTGGGAGGTTGAACCGAGGAACAACGAGACATGACCAAAACCTCCTTCGCTATGTCGCTCCTCTCCTTGAATGTGACTGATGTTTGCCGCCCTGCTCAATTCACAGCCATCCGTTTCTCTCTTTCGGTTCCTTTCCTTCGTTCCTTGCCTTGCATCTCCCCTCTGCACGCACGCAGCGCAGGCTGGCTTTCCACACTCTCATGGTCAACTCTCCAACTCTCTCTCCCTCGCTCGCGCAGACACCCTGACTTAGACAAGGCATGTCCATTCCCCCGAGTTTACAAAGTTATAAGCTTGATAAAATAAAAAGACGGTAAACGGAGAAATGACAGATAACGGACGCCTTTGGGGTATTCGGTGTTTAGCAGCACTTGCTGCCGCCGCCTTCGCTCTTATCGTTGACGTTGACGCCGCTCGCTGCAGGTTGGTCGTTCTTGGAGTTATCGATAAGTCGCTTCTTGATGTCTGCGGCTAGGCTGTAGAAAGCCTTGTCGATGTTGATGTTGCTCTTGGCGGAAACCTCGAGGAAAGGAATGCCCAGCTCGTCGGCGAGGGCTTGGCCTTGCTCGGTGGAAACAACGCGCTTCTCCTCCCAATCGCACTTGTTGCCGATCAGAATCTTGTTAACACCCTCGGTGGCGTGCTGCTCGACGTTTTGGAACCAGGTTCGGATATCTGCAAGGGCAATTAGTCCATGTTTTTCTTGGTGGTTTGCGTGGCTCGAAAACGAATGCGTCGGTTGATTGGTCAAGAACACTGATCGAGACTAGCTGGCCATCAGGTAGGAGAGGGGCACAGCAGCCAAATATCGTGAAATGTAGACATCGAACCGGATCGTAGAAAGAAGAAAGACGTACTGTTGAACGAGCGCTCATCGGTGACGTCGTAGACGAGGAGGATGCCCATGGCACCGCGGTAATAGGCGGTGGTAATGGTGCGGAAACGCTCCTGGCCGGCGGTATCCCAAATCTGCAGCTTGACGCGCTTTCCATCGAGCTCAATGGTCCTGATCTTAAAGTCGATACCGATAGTGGTGATGAATGAAGGGGTGAAGGAGTCTTCGCTGAACCGTAGCAGACAGCACGACTTGCCGACGCCGGAGTCGCCTATCAGGAGCAGCTTAATCTGTATGGCAGCAGAGAGTCAGCGGGACATATTCAAAGGCCATTGCATGCAGCGGATGAAAGCGACCGGTACAGCGCGATGCGAGCCGTCGTAACAT
>JAAVUC010000232.1:0-55349 GCA_014898925.1 Fusarium nelsonii | reverse complement strand
AGGAGGAAATTAAAGTTAATATAAAAGAATATAGTAATTAGTTATAATTAATTTAATAGGTTATAGTATTTTTATTACCTCTTAAACAGAGAAAGCGCTGTTGGTGCCTCCATTTTGGGCGGAAAGTGTCGCTGTTTTTGGCGGCTTCAGCAGTGCGGGAGCTGGCAACGACAAGAGGGAAAAGACATGTACTATATACATGTGTGGCCCTGGCGCACAGATCCTCTGCACGTGCCGGGGCTCTTCTGAAGAAGACATGCGTCCCCATTTTGCTTACCCTCCATCAGCAACCGGGCGTCTATTTTCAGCATCCTTTGCGTTCTCTGCGTCTCCTGCTGCCCACATGCTGACCACGTCAAGGCTATCACTTACCGCTGGGGGTCAACCCTTGCGGGCATGCCATGGATTTCTTTGACCATAAATGGCGACAGCGACCACCTTTGGCTCCCTCATCGATCTCCTCTCGTCTCATTCACTCTCTTCACGCGTCCTCACGCTCGTTCCATTTCTCGCAGCTGTTGTTGATCACCAGGCTGCTTACCCTCTTTGAATGCCGAATAACTCGATGACCACCAGCGCAACTACGGCCAGAAATGGTCTGCACCAAGACCATGCATCTTTTCTCGAGCGCTTTAATGCCCGGCAAGTACGGAATCGAGCCGCAAAGCAGAAACCCACGCTCTCGGTGGAAGAGCACGCTGCTCACCGCGTGCAGCTCGGTAATGTGCGTTTTATCAAGCCCAGATACTCTGAGCAAACCGAGATCAACGTCAGCGGCATCTTTAACAAATGGAGGCGGTACGTGACAAAGCCCCCGTCTCTTCTCTGCAACCTTTTCCGTGTACTGACCTCCTCGCCCACAGCTACTGCGCTGACATGAAGGTCGGCGAGTGGAAGGCGACGCTCGAGAACCTCGACCGCGGAACGACGCAGGACTTCCTCCTCTACATCTGCGAGCGATACAAGATCACATCATGGGGCAGCGGACACGAGTATATTCGCCAGTTCCAACAGCTTTACACGACGGTAAATGGCCAGTATATGGATCGGAACGACACCAAGGAAGTGTACAAGGTATGTTAGGAAGTCCTTTCTGCCTGACTGTAGCAGTACACCAGAGCACTGCTTGGGCCCATTCTTGAGCTCTAGTAACAGGCAGCCAGTATTATCGCAGCGTACTCGTCCCCCGATTCGGACACCGCCCGCCGAACATCGATGGCAAGCCGGTACTCAATGTCGATAACCTACGAGTCATCCTGATGTTTAACATCGCATACGATACAACCGTCTTCCCAGGCGAACGGCACCGCATCAACCTCGCCGGCTGCTACCAACTCCTGTGCTATACCGGCGCACGGCCGGCCGAGCTGGTAGATGGTGAGCGTCAGAAGCCAAAGGACGGTTCCATCCAAGAACTTTTTGGTCAGAATGCAGTCCAATCGTCTTCTTCGGCGAGCAGTGAAGAGCAGGAAGCCCCTGCGGATGAACAATCCAAGGTTCTCAATGGCCTTCTCTGCCAAGAGACTGTGGGACGCGGGCGTCCTAAGGCCCTCTGCTACGAGGATATCCAGATGATGATCGTTCGACACCCGGCCACTGGACGATGCATGCCAGCCATGGCCATCAAGTTCGTTCATCATAAAGGCGCTGACAACAAGCCCAAGCCGTAAGTTTCTCGTGCTTGTTGTCCCAAACGGCGAGCATTCGGGCGTTCTGTATATTGACAATCGCTGCAGTACCATCTTCTACTTCACACCCACGAGAAAGCTGCTCTTCTGTGCTGTTTCCACAATCCTTGCTCTCGCTCTCCACGACAATGCATTCGACGCCCCGAGCCTGACAGATGCAGCCGTCATATTCCGGTCGAAGCCGCCACGTTTCAAACACTGCATCCCACTCCGATGGAAGAAGTCTATGTTAAAGACGCCGATCTTTCGCCGTTATCGTGGTGCGGAGCTCTCTGCTGATGAGGCGATGCTGTACTCGAAGCTCAGAGATGACATAGGTCAGCAGAGCCTCGATTCGGGACACGAGAGGAAATGGACCCCTAGATTCGCTAGGAGAGGCGCTGGTAACGCTGCTAACGGTGCGTATTTGTACAGCACACGTCCCCTAAATGCCGGCTTTGTCGCCGTGCCATCACTGTTCCCTTACTGACTATATTCTTCACAGGAGACGCACCCGACTCTGTTCGCGACCAAATGATGCGTCAAGATCCCCGATTTATGACCTTTCAAAGCGCGTACCTCAACGAGATTGCAAATTTCGACCTCCAGAACGCGTTCCTAGAAGAAGAGAAGGAGAGCCAGCTGTTTCGGCTGTTCGCACACGTCAGCCTCACGCGCGATCCTCGAGCTACGGCAGACATGGTGCCCGACGAGGTCTGGGCCAACCTGGCGCCGGACCCGGAAATCGTCGAGCTCGAAGAACAACGCGCACAATTGAAGCGGGGCAAGTACCGCATCGAAGGCCATGAGAACGAGGAAGAAATCCGACGGCTCACCAACAAAATCCGAACGAAGAGGGCGTACCGCGAAAAGCAGGTCGTCAAGGAATACCGCGAGGACTACTTCTACCACCGTCCCACTTGGGACCTTGAGCAGCAGGCACGGGGCGAGGACGAGGAGGAATATATGGAACCTGTCATCGATGTGCATGTACCAGAACGTGCCAGGCTGGCAAACATTCTTTGCCATCAGCCTGATGGTCTGACAGAGGATCAGATTCTCAAGCGAAGGGTCGAAGCAATCCAACTCATGGTGGCCCTGTGCGACAAACGCGAGACGGTCAAGCGCAATCGCGTCCAGCAAAATGCCAGGGCTCAACCCCACATCAAAACCGAACCTAGCGAAGCGGGCAGTGAGCCTGAGCCTAGCCTCAATCAATTTCCTCTCCTCATGCAAGCCGGACAATGCCCGGACTGCATTGGCGACGAGCGGCTCTCCCTCGAGGAGCGTACTTTTACATACTGTCGTCCGACTGTCAGGAACGACCACTTTGATGACCAACACTTAGTGGAGCGCGAGCGGGCGCTGCAACGTGGTGAGAGAATGGTGTGTACACACCCTGCTTGTCGAGTTCGGAACCAAGGTCAAGATCTTGAGTTCCACAATATGGATCACTTTCGGGTCCATGTTCAGATGGTTCATCGCGTGACGCTACGGTCGTCGTGCCAAGTGGAGCAAAGGCGGTTGCGCAAGGTTAGGCGTCGCAAGATAGTCGCGGAATAGCCTACATAATAGATGGGGAGTTACAGGCACGGTCAACAACGGCCGACAATGGAAAGCGAGTGTAAAGAGTTTCTAACTTGAAATTAGTCCAGTATAGTGTTTTCATCTATATATTTGCAAGCTTCATGAAAGACTCCGGTCACGAACGATTATCTCCATCAAGAAAGATCTGTGATTACTCTACCTCTTATTCGGATTGGCCTCTGATACTTTTATCATGTCCTTAAGTCGGCTTCCTCCTCCCCTTTGGCCCGCCACCTAATTGCCCCCTGCCTCCTGTACCAAAGCGAGGCAGAAATCCCACATAAAGCACAAGTGACCAATAATACCCTCCAAATTTTCATCGCAAAGAACATTAGAGCAGATCTTCAATAGTGGGTACGGCAGGTGCTTCAAGATAAAGTTTTCAGATACTTACGAACAACGATGTTGGCAGAAAGAAGTACGCTTCTCGTTCATGCTTCTCGTTCCTGTTCCATGTGATTGAACACTGTGGTGGGGCTGGCACGGGATTTTAGCGCTTCTGGAGCGTATCAAAGCCAATGGAACTTTCGAGTGGAATGATCGTCAACCGGATCTTAAATTTGAGTCAACAATAATGCGCGGTTATCGAGCAGACATATGGTATCTGCTGGCGCCGGTTACCAATTAAAAATAACTTATGGGTGTTCCCGTTGAAAGCAAAGAAGGCAGGGTAAGTCGCAGCCTGGTGTCGTTGCACTGCAGTTGGAGCACACTCCTTCCCAAGAATCCGACAACTCTGTTGGTTTATTACGCTCAGCTGCTGCATGGCGTTGTTAGAATGATGCAAGTACAAGCTCGCCTGAAACTATAGGTAAACGAGGCTATCAAGATGGAGATCCTTTGGCTAGAAAGATGTCAGAGTAAGCTTTTGTCATTCTTTCCCCGCCATTCAGTAGACCCTCTTCCCTCCCTCCTTTCTATTATTATTTCTTATTTCCTTCCTGTGGGAACTGAGAGCCAATGGTTATATGATAGTCTTTCACAGATGGGGAAGATCAGCCCTAGTATACCCTGTCGAATGGCAAGGGTTTGGTTCTTGTAAATCAGGCTGTCACATCCCATATTATCACTTTCAGGGGTTCATGCAGCTGCCCAAGGTAGGTGGTAGATCTCGAGCTGCGGGAGTTTTGACCAAGAGTGAGCACTGTTCTACTCGTTCTATAGCTATCGAGAACAACGGAAACCAACTTGACATATGTATGAATATAAAGACCAGGTGATGCTACATTTGCGAAAAACAGTTTCGCAGGCGAATTGTACCCGTACGAGCTATTTCCTTGGAAGAGCTGTGATAAACTTAGAATGAAATACCGTAGTGGAAATCAATCTCACACTTTAACGAGCCTCCAATCTCGTAATTGGGTAGAGACTCTCAAGCGATAGGAAGCGAACGTCGTTATTCATATTTGGCTCTGCACCCCAGACCTAGCTCGACGGGCCTGACAGGATCAGGCTTTAGATCAAGATGTATGCTACAAGAGCATTAGGAAATAAGATATCTGGGTTTTGGATGTCAGGAACTCAATGTCAGGCTCAAATTGTAAAGATGTTAAGGTTTTGGATATCAGGATTTTAATGTTCAAAACCCTGACATCCGTGTAACGCAAGCCTGATGTCTAAGATTCTGACATCTAAAACCTTGATATGCACACAACACAAATCTGACATCTAAAGTTCTACTAGCCGGGATTATGATATACAAAATCCTGCTATCTAAAACACTAGTATCTAATATCCTAATATCTATATATTCTAGGCTTGATATATAAAATCCTAATATCTAGTACTTTGATGTTCTAAAAGTACAAACCATGATGCTTTATTCATATGTCTCATCTTGAAGCTATCAGGATGGTTATCGCAGTTGACTTCTCCTCCAAAATCGTAAAACAAGAGTAGGCTCCGGTCAAACAGCTATCTTCTGTTTCCCACATGAGTAAGCAGCCAGAGGTACGTGGTAGCCCGTTGCCGGACTTTCGCGAGAGGAAGTGGATGATAAGAAGCTCTTTCTGTATTTAAAAACGGATCTAGACTGATTGATCCATTGCGCACCCAGTTTCGCGAGGGCAGATTCAATTACTTAACCGTCCAAATTGAAATGATGCATTCCCTGACAGATCTAGTTACAGCTTTATACAGGCTTGGTCCTCCGCAAGAAGTTGGTATCTTGCTAATAGATCGGCTGACGCCAGCCCTGGCTGATTAACGTACTGGAAATGGGCAGCCAGGGCATCCCCCATAATCACTACTGCTATAGTGTGGATAGGTGGTTACTACTAGCAATTCTATGAGCGCATGATAAGAACTTACGCCGTCGCAATTGATGAGGCAGGTCGAGTATGATCATATCCTCGTCAACTCGACTGCGAGGCTAGCTCGCGATATCGGTATCCAAAATATGGTCAGCATATACACATATGAAGTTGATCCTGATGCGCTCCCTATGCATTATCTATGGCGGGCTGAACCTGTAAAGATCTAGCGAGTTCTCTTCGATGTTTTGGAGCAAGGAATGGTGCATCTGTAGCTAGCGATGCGCGACGACTGCTTGAAGAGAGGTACTTCCACCTGGCTGGTGAGTCGGCCAGCACCAACGTCTTCGAGCGGCGCCAAGGCCCTGCTCAGTGCTACAACTGCTGGGAGATTGGCCACAAAGCTTTTGCTTGCAGTAGGACACAACGATGCGGCAAGTGCGCGAAGACGGGTCACCGCCATCGAGATTGCCAAGCGGTCGAACCGAAGTGCGTGCTGTGTGGAGGACCGCATGAGTCGCTCAGTCGAAATTGTCGGGTGCGACAATTACACATCACTGATGGCTTTTTGTGATAGAACTAATATTGGGAGACTAAATTAAATTTTTAGTGTACCTTTAGCATACTCCAACTCCAAGCCGAAAGTGAAAGACTGCCAGAGATAAAAACCTCAAGATATCCCATCACACACTCTCACACCCAGGTGATTCTCCGTCTTCGTCAGCATGTCGATCGCCCAGCCGATGAGTGATGTGCCAGCCAGTACATCCATACACGAGAGCGAATCAAAGCCTTCGATTACGGTGCTTGCAGAGGGCCTGGTTTCAAACAACATCAGGAATCTTTTCATAGAAAACTTAGAGTCAATCTACGATGTTTGGGTGGGCATGCTACAAAAGTCCACGTTGCCGTCCAGTATGGCATCCAGTGACCCGCGCATCAGCCTTGTACTTCAGGACTTGGCAGAAGAATCTGAGAACACAGATGCAGCGCTTTCGAGGCTCGCCTCGGTTCAATTGGTACGGTAAATGAATTCTTTACAAAGCCGGATAAATCCGACCGCCGAAGTGGCAGGGTCGTCCTCGGAAAGAGAGCTGACAGCATCGCGATGGACATGTTTGTCAGCGCTCTCGGTTCGGCTCAAGGAAGGACTGTCGCTCGACGTCAGGCATTTTGGCATCGCCGTATTCACAAGCGGCGGGCGAGCCTCGCAAGGAATACACCACTTCTCATTATTACTCACACTGCAAAAGCAGAGCGGATTATGTAGGTAGCCGCCCCGAACAAAAGAAAAATCAAATTATAATTAATTTACACCTCACAAGTCGAGATTTGAAGGTGTCCAACAAGACTTTGGATGAACTTGCAGCGGAAATTTACGGCAGGTACCCCGCAGAACGCATCCAGGCTGCAGAATATATGACGCGGGTTGGAGAGTCAAGAAAAGAGATTGATGCCACAGAAAAGAGGGTCCACTTAGAAAAGCTAAAGGTCTTGGCTCGGTCCGTTCCTGGCATGAGTTCGGAGTTGGCCATGCATGACCTGGATGTGGAGTCCAGTTGTGGGGAAGTAAGTCATAATCGGCGATTACGTTGGCGTGATTGCATATACTGCACCACCCTTTGGCTCCAGAACTAGCCATATCCTTGAACGAGATCTCGCTAAAAGCCATTAGCCGCAAGCTTTGACCAAAAGTAAATCAGACTCACAAACAGCAATAATTGCTGAAAAGTCCAAAGAATTAGAAAAAAAGCAGGAGGTTTGTGTCTGAGAACAGAGCAGTGGCCAAATTTCTTAAAAATACAGCCTTTAATATAGGTCATAAACCGTCCCCAAGCGGGAGAATGTATCTAAACAATATCTTGTCTAAGCGCGCGGCAAGTAAGCGATGTTAACTTCGCGAGATGAAACCATACTTTGGGGATGTCCCACCATCCTTAGTCTCCATAATTAGGCGCCCGGGATATTCTCCCGGGTTATCCTTCGCTCCCACAAATCAAACATCAGAATGTACGCAAGGTGCCTCCACCTCTTAAGCAAAGAAAAGCCAGGTGTTTCCACCACCATCTACTCCGTAGAGACCACGAGCTCTCGGCTGTCAGGACCTTATGAAATGGTCGATCGCTGAATCCTACTTTCGAGGCATGCAAACTGATGGGTGCCTTCTTTATCACGGAAGATTACTCCGGAGGCTTGTTTTACTATATTCTGCATCTCTGCTTTGAGGCGCAGTCCTCATAGTACACAATTTCTCGGCTATTCTGCTCTTATCGTCCACCTATTAAATACCAAGACAGGCAGTATATTTATGCATTATCAGATCAAAGCAATACTAAATTCGCATTATATATACCAGCACAATATAGAGATATTCTTAAATTGTATTAAGAGGCAACTTGGAATACAGAAGGATAGTATACGTAAGTCAAAAGACCTCAGTGGCAGTATAACTACGGCCAAATCGGAGGTAATATTTAGAGGCATTGAGCCGGAGACCATTATTGAGACCTATTTGTCTGGTAAGATCAACTCTAAGGTATTATTAGAGGGTGTAAGTATAACTGGAGCCGGAACACTGGGTCTGTTTCGAGTAAAGACAGCGCTCAGAAGGGATGTGCATCTTGACTAGAAATAGATACGTGAGATGCAGAAAGAGGAAAAGGATATCTGAAGAAACTGGGCCTGTTTATCTTATTGCCATCTACCTATGACAACCACGCACAGCTCTATCAGCGTTCTAAAATTAACTAGCGTATAGAATCGAGGGAGGATTTGTGGGCGCTTGGCTAACCAGTAATCAGCCCGGTTGAAGCGCGACCACTCCCTTCCAGGGAAGTTAGTAGGGATGTAGCACCCCAGTAGTTAGGGGAAGCGCTGTCTGCTTCCACCCTTCTTGTTGTTTCCGCTACCTTATCCCGTCTACAAAAAGCCTCATTCCCTTTCGATCGTAAATTCTCCATGCAAACTTCCCAGTCGACCTTACGAACCGGATTTGGCCGCGAAATGGCCCGTAACATGAGTCTAGATGTTGATTATCGACGTGAATACGATGCACTGGAGCATGCCCTGGCTGAGCAAGCTGTCGGTACCCGCCTCTGCAGCGACTGCCAGGTTGCAAACGTACTAGACCTATTTAAGCCATTTGGATCACGTGCCCACCCCCCTCATCCCCGCAAAGTTCTCCGGTTCGACTCCACGACGGATCTCACCCTTAGGAGTACTTGTCCTTTCTGCCGATTTTTGTGGAGGGTCATTCGTGACGGAAACAAGAACTGCTGCGCTGCCACTTGCCAGTCGGTCATCCACACCCTCCAGGATGGACAATCGATGACCAGGGATTCGAAATCAACCGAAGAAAAACTTCAGATTGAACTCTGGCTACCGCAGGAGTGGGAATTGGGCTGGATCCGAACACGAATCAATGGCCAGAATGTCGATCGTCACATCTCCTTTGGCGCAATTCAATTCGTTCACCCCAAGTACGCAGATTACCAGCGAATCAAAGCGTGGTTGGAAACGTGCCGAGAGAGACACCAATCTTGTAACGAGCAGCAATCGATCTCGAGTCGCGGCTTGCATGGGCTTTCACGGTCATGTCTAAGGTTGATCGATGTCAAGTCCCGCTTAATTGTGCAAACGCTGCATTGCGTACCCTTCGTCACTCTCTCCTATGTCTGGGGAGAGACGGCCTCACGCACCTTTAAGGAAAAAGCGCTGGTATCCGAGTCGTATCATGTGAGCGACAACGTATGTCTAATGGATAGACAGCCAATTGCTCTTCTCGAAGGAAACCTTCCTCAAACTTTTGAGGACGCTATCGATTTCACAAAGCGTCTAGGAGAGCGATACATCTGGATTGACGCTTTGTGCATTCCTCAAGATGAACCTGGCATTAAAGCACAGCAAATCTCGCAGATGGATCAGATTTACTCCAGCAGTATCTGTACCATAGTTTCGCTCGAGTCAGGCGTCGAGGGAGGATTGCCAGGGTCCAGCTACAAATCACCAAGAAATGTCGACCAATATCTCGAACAGTTACCTGGAGGCTTAAAAATAGCTAGCCCATTAATGAGCCTCAGGCTGCTCATGGAAGGATCACCCTGGGAAACACGAGCTTGGACGATGCAGGAGCATTTGCTTTCTAGAAGAACATTGTTTTTTGGCAAGCAACAGGTCTTTTTCATTTGCGGCGAGATGACGACGAAAGAAAGTTGGGCCCAACCCCATACTAAGGCATACGACCTTGATGCTGATCTCGAATCTCTCGATGAATGGGCGGAGTATTGTCTCCCACTACCAACAGCGACCCCACGACACAGTTTGCAGCAATCATACCAGACCTGTGCCAGTCTTTACTCTCATCGCAACCTCACTTTCCCTAGCGACCGCTTCCGGGCGTTTGAGGGCTTACAAGCTCGATTGTCCAAACTATACCAAGTCGAGTTTATTCATGCTATGCCGATCGGCGATGTGAACTTCCTTGGAGCGCTGCTCTGGAGGCACTCATCCATGAATCCTACTCTAATGCGCGACTTGAATTCTCCTTCCTCAACTCTCCGTCAATGGCCTCACTGGACCTGGCTCAGCCATCCTGGAGGAGTCGACTACGATCCATTCCTCTCTTGGAGTCATCGCCGAAGCTATGCGAAGTACCTCAAGCTTCCTCGCCCCCAGGCATGGTATCAAGGACTAAATGGGCAGTTCTACTCATTGATGAGCATGCCAACGTTGGACAATAGCGATAGAAGTTCCCCTTTAAGCTCTGTTGCCGATATGGCAACCGTACGAGTGCTTAAATTATCCGGACTGGCCTTGGACATTGATATTGCGAAGTGGTGTCGGCGTCAAGGAAGGTATCCATCATTGGAGGTGTGGCTCAACCCTAATTTCTCCACCGCTCGGGGCTCAATCAGCTTCCATATAGGAATGGTGGTTGATGATCAGCGAGACGGTAAGCATAACCTCCCAGTAGGGACTCGGTACATTCGCCTTCTGCGCCTCAACCCAATGGACCGACCAAAAATGCCCTGGTCTTTAATCCGGAATAAGTCACATCAGGTCCTCAAGCCACAGGCTACTCTAAATGATAGCAGCCAGCTTGTTCTCACCACAAACGAAAACGGGCCAAGAGCAGAGACAGAATTCTCGTCTGCTCTAGACTGGATCAGCCGCAGCGATGGTTTAGACGAGATAGAAGCGGACTCTGCTCTCCTCGTTGTGGGGGTCACACCCCCTGAGATTGTTACCAGAAGGCTCGGCATTGCATATGTTAGAATCATGGACTTCTTAGTTGCTGGTGCTGTAGTGAAGGAAGTACTCTTGGGAGACTAGATGCCTGCATCTGGGCTATTGACCTTGACAACACGCGACTTGACGCTCTAGCAGCTGTTCTGCATCCGAAGGGCTTCAGCACACACAAAGATCGCTCGACTAAGAACCCGTGGGTAGAGCTTAGAGGAGGCCATTGCACTGTCAACGATTGCGGCACAACTGGTTGCAAGTCTGGATGGATTGAACTTGATTAGTCTGATTGCGATCATCTAGCTGGCACAGCACAAAGCCATGATAGAAAGGTTCTTGAAAACAACAGCAGGCAAGGTGAAGGAGGAAGGAAGAGGTGGAAAAGGGATTGGTCGGAAACTTTATAGTTCTATGGGTTTGCAAGAAAGTATGTCTCGACTCCGTGGCCCAATACTGTAGCACCTGAGCAAAGGCTCATAAAGTACGGTACAGTAGTCAAAACTCAGTTTGCCTTCTTGAAACGTTTCTATCCTTAGTCAGCATATTGACTCGCTGCTAGTACATGCAGTAGCACACAGAGGTGGCATGAAGTAAGAGATCGTAAAGTAGATACTAGCAGCAGGGAGGCAACAAGGTAAGGAAGAATATTTGCTTATCCTCATAAGCTTTCCTCTGCTAGCAGCAGCGCTGGATTACCGATTATCCAGTAGCGGAGGCGTACAGTAATAAGCAAGAGGAATTACTTTTTGGCTACTAGTAGCGAGATGAATAGGCATGCTTGATTGTCCCCATAAACTTTTATCTACTCGTAGAAGGGCCAGATTGATTATCTCCGTATGCTTACAGGGTAATCAATACCAGGCTTATATTCGCTACTAGTAGCTCTTGAGTCATGTAAGATTAATGATTATCCCATAAGCATTCCTCTACTAGTAGAAGGAAGCCAGGAATGTTTGATTATCCTTATAAGCTTCCTTCTGCTAGTAGCAGAACCAGATTACCTATTACCCTGCAACCCTTTTTAGGAACAAAGATAACGGCTTATGGAGGTCAGCACATTGACTGGCTACTAGCAGATGTGTAACGTAATAAAGCAGATGGCATTACTATTTGGCTACTAGTAGCAAGATAAGTAGGTAGGTTTACTTCTATCTACTAGTAGAGGAAGTAGATTGATTATCTCCGTAAGCAAATTAGCCTAGGCCTACTACTAGTAGGGGGAAGCTTATGGGTGCTGTGAGGGGATAATCAGAATGGATTATGGAGCACGGAGTAAGATTTTTCTCTACTAGTAGCGGAGGCGCGAGTAAGGTAATCAATACAGTAAGCAGCTTGAGTTCTTCCCTTGTAGCGCGGAAGGCTTACAGTATTAGTAACCCCCTAATCAAAATCATTAAGAACTACTTCATCCACTTCGCTGACTTGGTCTGTGGCCAGCAGCTACTTTCAAACCATCTACGATCGGACATAGGTAACGATGATCGCAACGGATGCTGCAACAACTTGCGCGAATGCAAAAGCAGTCCCCCAATCTTCCCCTACACCCCTCCAGAGTACTAGGCTGAGCCAAACGGAGGCAATCCCAAACCAAGCACATGAGACTCTGAACGGAAATTCTATATGCATTCGGTCGGTCTGCCATCCTAAAATGAAGTGTATGCCTCTCATCCAAGCTGTTCCCTGGAACTTTTGATATGGAAGAGGCATTGCAACTTGGCTCGAACCCCTAAGGAAGTCAGAATATGATTTTTCGAAGGGGAAAGGATGAAATAAGACGCGATACATACTTGATGTCGTAGATGCAGCTCTCTTGCGCTAAACCTTCTAGTGTATACAGCCCATTGGCTCTTGCTGGGTCTCGGGCACACTACTTCAGATGAGACAGGAACAGAAGCCGCTTACGACGCTGCTCTGCCTCCTCTGCTTCAACCTTGATACAAGGCTGGGACCATTCCTGCATATCAATCAGGCATTGTTCACTATGCTGAGAGTCGTTTAAGCATGTATCGTTGAGATCGAAGTACGGATCGGTCGGATGCCTTGCTATTATCTTTTCACATTCTTCTGAGACAATCTTGAGGTCGATTGGGTTCATGCGAATGGGGCAACGACCATCTGGCTCGACAAAACCGGCAAATTGAAACTATGTTTTTAATATCGTCAACTCTCAGCTCTAACATGATGTATTCAAGCTTACGTTGACCTCCAGCACTTCGGTGATTCCGAAGTAAGGCATGTTGAGACAGTGTGGCTAAGGTGGTCCGATCTGCTGGTGGCTAGGATGTGGATACTATGTAAGGAGCTGTGCTCCTCTTAGACATATGTAACTTAGAACTAACAACAACACAACCAACCCGTTTTTGTTTTAACACTTTAATACCCAAGCTCTACCTCAGAAACCCGCGACGATGAGGCTCTCTGCAAACCAGATTTTAGCTCTCAGCAAGATGATGAGTTGAGACTTTTCTTGAAACGGTTGCAACTGTTGCTTAAAGACAAATAGTCGACCTAAGATGGATGGAGAATAGGGAGAACTTTAGTTAGGAAATAGCGATATAGAAGAATATTATTTTATTTTGTTGTCTCAATGCTTGCGTAATTTACTGATAAAAGAAAAGAAAAATATATAAACTCTTTAATAAAACCATCGATACGTCAGGGTAAGTCTGAAGCTTTGCAGTGTAGTATAGAGACGTCGATATTCCCTTGGCAGAGGTTGCAAGTGCGGCTCTGTAATGTAACCCTGCGCTGAAGGCGGGGGGATTCCTTCCCCGCACCCCACGATTATCGATTGCGCGCTAAAAGTCACGATGCTACAAGTACAGATGTCCTCAGTCAGCCACGTTCCCTGGTTTCCTTGCATACACCAAGTATCTGGGTACCTGTTAGTCTATGCCTATCGTTTGTCGCGGGAGGGGTCGATCATACGTATACCAGTAACCGTGAATCTTGGTACTAAGGAGGTCCCTTCTGACCTTGGCCAGAAGGACATGCACTTCGTCCACAGTCAACCCAAGTCTCGTCAGCAATCCCATTGAGATTCCTTCAAGGCTACTGTGAAGCATGTAGCAACTCCAAGTTCCTAACTCTTTATACCGTGAGTGCTTCGGCCAGCGGTTCATGGGAATCCTCTTCTTGATCTCCACTATGTCGATGAAACCTGCATCCTCAAGCATGGACTTGAATTTAGAGGCAACAGTAATAGAGCGACCAATTTTGTTGGCAGCATTAACCATAAGCTCGGACCACGTAAGGATGTTGGTGTTATGAATCGTGCCGTCGTCGCTCACGAGCGGGTATACATTATCCTGGACCTCAATATATCCCCCAGGCTCAAGATTCCTATATGTGAAGTTGTATTAGCACAGGCATCCCTATCTTGGTAGAAACTTACTCGAAAGCTTTAGAAAATATATCCGGCCAGCTTTTGAAGCTTGCGATCATACTGCGGATAAATATGAAATCAAACTGATGCTTAAACACCCAGTCATCCTCTAAGTCGTCTATTTCGAACCTGCAATTAAGAGGAACCCTAGATTGATGGCGTTCAGTGATGAGGCAATCAGTGTTCCATAGTAAAGCATACATGCTGGGTTGGATTGGGCTAAGATCCACACCAAGGACTTCAGCCTCTGGATGCTCATCCGCTGAGCCCATGATCAGCAGCTCGCTCGCACCGCCTTATGGAGTTTTATACATACCAACGTCCATGGCCCATATACCAGTCCCTGTGCCTACATCGAGAATTCTCTTCCAAGTCCTTGGAGGAGTTTGGTAGAGCTTATCGTCATTCGCCAGCATCCAAATATTGTGAGTTATATCAATTCGGGGTTAGCAGAGTGGCTTCGACAGAAACGAACTGAGAACTCACCTAACCTCTCTTGTTCATCCTGTGCATATTAGTGGCTAGTGTCAACCGCTCCCGTCACTATACGTACCTCGTCGTTCGGAAGCGAATACTCTATTCAAATACTGTGAGCAAGCTAACCTCGAGGAGTGAGACGACAACTTACCCCCGCTTCCAAAGGTTGCATACGTTCTACCATTCTCTACTCGATATTGGAATATACTGGACGATATCGATTGGGTCGAGGAAGCGTTGTCTATGGCCTGTAACGAGTTTAGTCTGATTAAGAATGTAGAGACAAAGGCGTACCTCATCCACACCCGAATCGTCAGCCGGTTGGTCCTCGGGCTCCAAAATGTTCGTCACTGGAGGATCATCTGGCTCGGCCATCTCAAAATGATGCTGAGAAAATCAATAAAAATGCAGAAGACATGTGCCGATAATTCGAGGTAATGTAGATGGTATGTGCCCCTTTTCTATCTTACAATATCCAAGCATGTCCCCGTTGTATGTTATCGTACTCATGCCCCAACTATTGCGGCTTGCCTCTAGTTGCGGCAGGAAATGCCGGACCTACCGAAGCCTTTCCAGCGTTGTAGTCACCCTTCTCCCACTGTTAGCCAAACGCTTGGTGTTCTATTGGCCTAAGACAAGGGTGTATCCTTGCCCACCTGAACCGCGCCTCTCCCCAAAGATAGGCGCGCTTATCCGTATGTAGCGGCTCAGCTCGCATCTTGTTAAGAATTCAAGCACATTCGCTTTTTCGAGTAAGCGCTGATCACTTCCAGCTCGTCACATGTTTCGGTCTACGTAATACACTATGCCGATTGAAGACGGTTTGCTCATTTTCCATCACATATGCGAGCACCCTTATCTTAATAAGTCTGTCTGCTCTCTTTCTTTTACATTAGCAAGCCAGCCTCATGCCTCATTCTCCCACAGTACAACCATGTCAGAGATGGCCAAGATCAACTTTATTGCACAACCTGATCTTATACAACTGGAAGAAACCATCTCGTTCTTTGTGCAACAAAAGGCTATTCTTGACTCACTCTTTGCTGCCCTTGGACTTCTTTCGCAGGGTCCAGATCGCCACAAAAAATACCGTCGCATCAGGCCCATGGTAAAGTTTGTTTACCAGGAAAAGCATGATAATGATGAGAGTAAGCGCCGGCAAAAAGTACTCGCAACACTGGATCACTCTTCGAAATCTCTCTGTTTCTTTTCTCTTAAGCCCAGTCAAATCCTCGAGCTGAAGAGCGAAACCTTTGGTGCTATGATAGACGGATTACCCAAATTCATCGCGGCCGAATCTCAGCGACACAACCTCATCAAAGAACGGATTGGAGATTATGTGCAGGATATCGTGGCCGAGTTCAACCAGAAAACGGTCTTGGTTATAGATCAAACATCTTCATTCAGCACTATAGCAAGAAAGGAGGACCAGCCAAGGAAGCGCCAGAAAATGTCCCTGGAACGTCGTCGTAACACTGGGAAGCCTGAGCTACCGAGAGTTTCGAGCCTTGTGCCAGTACCTTCAACTACAGCTTCCATAGCAGTAGAGGCTCTTCCAGCCCAGCAAGACCAAGAACATACCGAACGAGCCAACTGTACCGAATCCAATTTCCAGCTCAGGAACTTGTCTTCAAGTCCTTGGCAAAGTGCCAACATGGGTTACTGCTACGAGAACGATTGGCTAAACGACGATGGTAACTGCCAGCCAGATTGGTTGACACGAGGATTGTCATTGGACATCTCGATGATGGATATGGGAAACACCTCCTCCCCGCCCCTTGACATCCTGCCACTCTCGGAAACCACGTGGCTAGTCGAGAGTCATGTCTCTGAGTCGGATGGACGCCAGGGACTCAACACCAGATGTGCCCAGTCATGACAAATCCCGTCGTCTAAGTAAGCGGCATGATAACAACGGCAGAATGGGCGCAGAGCTTGATTACACTCTCGTCAGTAATGGTATAGCCTTTGTAGACTTCATCGCATGTCTCTCCGCCCACATCAAATTTTCCAATGATCAGAAAGACCACGCATGGCGTTTGGATCGTCTCCTGTTGATCAGAGTACCGGGTTTCAATGTATCGTCCTTCTTTGAGGCCAAACTAATGCAATCTGGTAAGCATCGCTCCTTCTCTGATGAGGGAGAGGAAGAATAAACTACGCACGTTCTCTCTCACAGCAGTCTCGACTTCCTCTTTTGAAGGCCCACGGATTCTCTCGTACAATCCCCTCTTGTCTGCCGGTTCTCTTTTGCCGAAGACTGGCATGGCAAGTTTTTCCTCATACACAAGGTCGTGTCGCTTCCGTTGCTGAGACAGAGGTAGTAGAAAAACACACGTAGCCAACCTGCTGGAATATGACGTGGACGTGTTCCCCGCATGAGGGGGTTGCTTTGGTCGTACTGCCGAGGATCTTCCGCCTCTCTAGAATCCATCTTCACCCACATGTCGGCTGGGCCCCGCATTGGTCGCAGCATGCACTCTAGATGTTATACTAGTACGCTGACAAACGAAACTTTAGATGTACAATGACTGTACACGCTCCTGACACCTGCCCAGATCGGCCTGTCTGTCTCACACGCATTTGTATGGCAGCTCTATCGCTGAAGTATGCCAGCCTGTTCTAGAATGCCTCTTCTCTTTGCGAGCCAGAAGGCCGGACACTGAAACAAGAACTTTACGTCCACGTTAACACGATGCGGGCCTAAACACCCCACGAGCCCGTTCCCTACTCCCAGCGGATGTATTTCTAACATTCTTGGTAAAGCGGTCTGTCTTGGTAGGCCGGTATCTTTAATAAGCGCGACGAAGCGTGGATGTTCACTTCGACCGCCGCCGCGCCTTGAGAGCCTGCCTGCTTAGCAGTAAATTAGAGAGCTGCTACAGAGGAAGACTTTTATGCTTTGCCACAACGGGGGTTCTTCTTGTTCGAATTATCGAGATCTGGAGAAGGTACCGACAAGTGAGGGATAGGCAAAGTCGGTCAATGGAACCGATCAAGAGGGGGAAAATTTTGGAAGAATAGCCGGGATGGTAGGTGAACGAGAGGCGAGGGGATCTCGACCCAAGAGCTTTTCCCTCCCATTTGTATGTTAGCAGAATCGCTCAAATCAGCGCAGAGGACGTGTAAGCTGGCCATGGTCAGCTTAAGCTCATAATTTCGGGGTAAGAAGCGGCCCTTGGTCAGACATCGAGATTTAGGCCTTACTTGTCGATGTCTGGCACGAAGAGTGGCGTTTGGTGGGCCTCCCGCATCGTCACAGGCTTCAACAATTGCAGCATGGAGGCAGGAATACACTTATCTTGTGACATACTCGTCTTCCTATCTGCTTCATACTCTCTCTTTCTTCTCTCGCTGTTGATCTATCTTTGTATCATGCCGCGCATTAATTCCTGGAGGTGGTCTATGTACCCCCAGTTTCATAGAAAAGTAGCGACCCTACTTTCCAAGGACAACCTCCGGTTCCGATTTCACAATGTCGACGGTAACAGTACATGCATCAAATCATATGACACAAACGTGATGGGCAGGTTCGTTTGTCATAACCGCAAATGTGCAACCAACGGATGGTCGAGCAAGAAAATTGCTATTACGATTCGAATGTACGACAACGAGCGATATAATGCCAGAGTCTACAACCAGCATTGCAAAGCATGTAATAGCACCAGTCGAGCCTTTCTAGATGAGAAATCATGCGTGGATCGGGTAGCATATCGCATCAAGAAATGGAGTGGAATAAAACTGGACCCGCCTCATTACTCAGGAAAGTTTACTGGTGAACATGAGAGGGACTTATGCGAGGGATGTAAGGCTGGTCATTGCGATCTAGGATAGCTGAGAGCCTAGAATCAATGCCTCGTGAGCTTTTGCAGAGGGGAGACACATTGCAGGAATATATTTAAGGTTTTCAGCTCGCCGCTGAGGAACTTTTATGGATATGGCATAATGGCAAGCTTAGGACTTTAATTGCCTGGGATGCGCGGTAGCTCATTGTTTCGTAGATCAACTTTGAGGATAGCTACGATGTCACGACAGAGAAGTTGAGAAAATACGTCAAGTCATACAGACAATAGCTACTCGTCTAGCATTTTAGTATCATGTTACATTCACTATTACAGTACGTTTCGGCACGGCGTGTATGGCGAAACGTTTGACACCAGTTTGATCGGCTAGAGATGGGAGAGTGACTCTGAAGCTGAACTGGTTAGGGATATTCCAAATACGTGGGGTCTTATCGATAAGTCGCGAATAAAGGTACGCCGTGGCCCAATCAGTACACCTGAAACCACCCGCGCGCACCGCCAATTCATCTTATGTCACAGGCGCAGACACGCTAAAATTACGGAATTAACAGCTCCAGATAGCGAATCAAATAGACTGCTAAGTTTATCTAGGTACTCACAGGCATTGTACCGATAAACTCGCCAGCTCTTGGTGGCCCATAGATCACTGCTTAAGATTGTCGGGTATCATCGCATCTAACTGTCCGTCAAGTGTTCTGGTGGAGTATGGATGGATCCTTGAGGTAGAACCCTAAACTGCAGTATAGTAAGTCGTAACCGTTCCTAAGACGACAAGAAATGGAATGCCAAGATACGATCAATTCGGTTTGCTATTGCTTACTCGGCAGATTGAAACCACGTCCATAACGCTCAAATCCCTGCGATGCTACGCCTCCGTTGTGAGACCCTTGAGCAGAAGGCCGTTGCCCACTGCCTTGCCTACTGGTCTTGACACTTTCTATGTCCAGTTGTGTCAGACCGTCGATTGTCCTCTGGTAGCTCTCATCGCTGATTTGACCACCCAGATAACGGGCCTGGCCGCTCAAGTTGATTTGTCTCGCAACAACCAGGTCTTTTACTGTTGACACTGAAATGCCATAGCTGCTATCAGTCATCGTGATGTCTTCGAAAATGTTGCATCGCTCGTCGCCTAAAGCCTCGCCCGCATCAGCGACAACGCGCATACATTGGCGAATACTCTCTTTGGTCTCTTGGAGCTGTGCAAATTGGGCAACTTCTTGCTCAGACAAGGATACTGCGGACCTTATAGCTTCCATTCTATTGTCGATATCATGTTCGTGGGCTTGGAGGCGTGAAACAAGAGATTGGATAGAGCCTTTCGCAACACCTAAGTCATTCCTAATGAACTTATGAGCTGAAGGCTGTCGTAAGAACTTCGGGTGCTCCCTTGAGGTTGATTCGAGTTGCTCAATTTGGGCGGACAGTTGTAAACAGATCTTCAACCCTTCCTGAGTACTCTGTTTCTCCTCCACCATAGCCATCCACCCAGGTTCATCTTGGCCGGAAGATTCGGCCTCAGGACCAGCTAAAGCGCACAGCTTCTCATCCAACCGGTTCATGTGCTCTTGTAGATCGTTCGTCGTATCGCGTATCATGTCCTTGTATTCTTCGAGTGCTTCACACGTTATCGAGGTAATCACACGCCTACAAGACTCGTTGACTACGACATTACAGACCGATTATCAGTTCCTTACATATTTGCATTGGCCAGTGCGATATTGATCGTGGATTTATATCCAGCAAGCATCTCCCGGATGTCAGTTATGTCGCCTTTGAGGTACTGCTGGTTAACCCAATCCCGCAAGCTTGGTCGCGATGAGCTGGAATGCTTTGTACACTGAGCGATGAGATCGCCATACTCCTCGCAGGTACTTCCACAACGAAGCAAAGGAAGCTTTAAGGCGTCAAAGTTGATATCGTTATTGTTATCAACCGTCTCAGCGAGTGACTGTAAAACCCCTCGGAGGTCGGCTAACTCGTTTTTCAGCGCACGAGCATTCTTGTCCTGGCTCTGGAAGTCGCGGATGGTCGTGTAGAGGACGGTGCTAGACTTGAAAGCAAATGCGACCAACGCAATGACACTAGATGCGACACTAAGACCATCCGCCATCTTCACGTGGTTCAAAACTTGGTGCTCGAGGAGGCGGTTAAAGTTGATGATATACGGGATGCGTCATTGAAGCACGATTGATGAGGCTTTGACGGATGAACTCTATTTCCGTCACTGCGTTACACTTCGATGGCGCCAAGCTCTCAACAGTAATCTTGAGCCCAAGCCCTGCTATGCAATTAATGGATGAACACTTCCGACCCAGCCCCTCTATAGGTACAGGTGCGCCAGGGCTCTGGTATTAGTGCAATACTGAGCAATGCACTAGCACGTAAGTTATAGCGCATCTAAGCTGGTGTCTGTAAGGCTGGGCAATGATGAGATAGGATTGAATGGGTTTCATAATTGCTGGGGCTGAATGATAAGAACATATTCAGGTTTGATTCTATCGTACCCCATGTTGTGCATCTTGAAACAGAGCCTTGCACCTTAGTCATCAAGGATTTCCACTCAACTGCTCTCGTCTCCTGAGAGATTAGCCACGCATCTACTTGGCTGCGGCACCCTGGTTCCAAGGAGTGGCACGTGACTGCAGAGAAAAATGTTATCGCAAAGATAAGCTTCCAGTCATTTATTTGATATTATCGATAAGGATGAGTCGCTTATCATACCACACCAGCGCTCGCCAACCAAGGCCTAACTCAGGCTTATGACAGAATTGATGCTCACTTTGCGCGGAACAACAATCGAAATTTACACGCTGGTTACACGAATGGTATTGAATGATAACCACTATCTCCATAGATCGCTCACTTGTAGTCTCGTACATGATGTTGTTCCCCTGTAAATTTTCACAAACCTCCCGTCGTGGGGCATTCCGTGGTGTTCACGTCCGCGTTGCGGTCCCGGGGGGATAGAGGGACCACGTTTAACTTTCAGGCTTTGAAGTTCCGCCATCACTCGAGCGGGCTGTCAAGAGTCAGCATGCCATACATTTTGAGAGACGTAGAACGACTTGCTACAGGCTTCCTTCTCCTCTTTCTTCTCCGGATGTTGGTCGTCCGAGGTTTGTGGAAGAATAGACACCCGAGATCATTTGGGCAGTCACTAAAACGCTGAGTCAGCCGTGCAATCGAGAGGCCATGGCGTCATACCAAAGCTTTCAGTCGATAAAGGGCTCACACAGAACCTGAACCTCGGCAGCCGGGGCACATAGCGCCGTTCTTTCGTCCAGAACCATCACATTCTTCGCAAGGCATCTTGGTACTGGGAGGAGGCTTTGGAAGATATTCAGGGACATAACCAGACGAGCGAACGTTGGGCGCTCTATAAATACGCATTAGGCTCAAAATGTGGGGCCCGTATACGATTGGCTACTCGCGCCGCTGACAAATTTGAACAACCAAGTTGCGGAACTGCGCCCAACTCAGTTCTCCCAACTTTCGTCATCCTTTAATATGGAATCCCTACCATTCTCATGTCAAATTTGCAACATTGTCTTCCAAAATAATGAGGACTTGGAAAAGCATTTCCAACAGTTTGAGGTAGAGATCCCATCGAATTGTCTTATATTTTGCTAATAAGCTAGTCGTTGGAACGCTCTCTTGACGAAGCACTACGCAAATGTCGGCAGCACCTCCCTGACCCTGACTGCCATCAAACCTTGACTGAATTTGCCTGCCGGTCATGCAACCGCTGTTTCGAATCGAAGGAAACCTTACAATTTCATGTCGAGGACTATCGTGTGAGTAATTGTATACCCATCATTCCCACGTACTAATTCTTTTTTTAGTATCGTGAGCTACTTCTAACTGTTACTCTCACGCGATGTCGACTCTACCATTTATGGCCGTCTGAGCGCCATGTAATCTGGCAGCCGCTAGCAGAGAAAGTTTCCCCGTTGGAGACCTGCAATGAGATTGTTGGGGAAGGAAACCTATCACGTCATTTTCGGCAACGTACGCATATATTCCTCGTCATGTCAATACGCGCTAATCCACTAGATTTCATATGTTATGAACTCTGTCCGGGCTGTGGAGATGTTTATCAATTAGCAAGCGCATTTCTCCGGCATAAGTGCGCTCAACCTTCTGAAAGAGTGGAACAGCGAAAGCAGGTCCTTGAAAAGATGGTTGCTCGGGAGCTGAAAAGAACCAGAAAAACGAAACCTATGAATTTGAAGTGTTTACAGCTCTTGAAAAGAAAACGAAAGGATGATGCAGGTACCGAGCCGAACCAGAAGACGAATCGGCGTAAGCAAACCGGCCTTCTGCGTGAGCTTACACTACAAGCTGCTGCCGACGATACTAGCACGCCGAAAAGCTCCAACAACGCGTTGCCCACCGAGGATCAGGGACCAGTGAAGCTCGGCGCTCCAAGCAATGGTATTGAAGCACCCCAAGAAAGCTTCCACTTCGCAAGTTCCATCCAGACTAGCTATGATGGGAATGAACTTGACGGCGCTTATTTCACTAATTTTAATGATGCTAGCTACGATGGGAATGAGCTTGACGGCGCTTATTTCACTAATTTTAATCACGCCAGTTACGATGGGAACGAGCTTAACGGCATTTATTTCACAAATTCTAATAATGCCAGCTACAATGGGAACGAGCTTGACGGCGCTTATTTCACTAATTTTAATCACGCCAGTTACGATGGGAATGAGCTTGAAGGCCCTGTTTTACAAATCCCTCGAGCTCCCAGTGCGCTCAATAGCTCTAACCCTCATTCGTACACTGGCACCCATAGCGGTAGACCGGAGGAATCCGTGGCTGGTGTTGATAAGATGGATTTTCCTAGATCCTAACTTCAATGAGTTATACAAGTAAACTGAGGTTTATAACTGTTGCGACTTCATGTTTTAGGTCCCCCTGTTGCCACATCTATGCGGGATCCAACCGGTCTCACATGCACCCCAAGCTTGGCCACTTCGTTGACGTCTTGCGAGGGCGGTGGTATCAAAGGTTGAGGGCGGTCGCGTTCCAGTTGTGCCTCTGTAAAGTAGCTGTAATATTGAGAGCGCCCCTTGACCAGTTCGATGGCGATCCTGGTATCGAAGAATACTCTAGACAACGTCAGATAGATTAAATTTTGAGCTCATGCTGCAGACTCACATTCCCCCTTGTTCGAGATCCAGCCTCTCGCCATGATAGCCTGAGTTCTCTAAATCTTTGGGTATAAATTCCCATTCGCCTGTTAGTACCCTGCCCCTGGGTAATTTCGCAGTATGTGAGCGTTGATAGTAGATGGCATCTGAGCCTTTGGGCCAGACTTGGATGGTCAAGATATCTGGATGTTGCCCACCATGCCTCAACGTCCTGATGTGGGTTGGATCTTGGAACAGCGAGCCACGATCCCCGAGGATGTATTTCACTCCCCTGTCAGACTCAAATATATTCAGGATCCCACGGATACGCTGTTGCTGTCAGCTTGATTCAAAACATCTTCTGATTCACTTACAGGATCTGTGTGAATGTTGTCTCGCCAAAAGTTGAACCCTTTTTCGTCTGAGAAACGGAAGTGAGAGTGGGTTCGAATCATTTCATCTAATGCTGATACTATTGTAGGGTCTCTGATAAGGCAGAAACCATTATCTTTGATCTGCATCGCAGCTTCATCGATGGAGAAATTGAGCGCCATTGCAATTGCTGAGAAACGTGCTGTAGCTAAAGACGCGGGTATGAAGGGATGAATAACGCTGTCAGCTACGTCATTGTAGAAAATGTCGCAGATACATGTGCGGGGTAATATTATGGAGAAGTTCTATTTCTTTTCCTCCCATATGCGGGAGGAAATTTGACCTTTCCCTTTCTCCTCCCACATATGGGATGTCTGTTTTTAGCTCTGCTCTTTTCCTCCCACATAAGGGATGATTTATTAGCTCTTCCTTTTTCCTCCCACATATGGGAGGTCTGTTTTTAGCTCTGCTCTTTTCCTCCCACATATGGGATGATTTATTAGCTCTCCTTTTTTCCTCCCTCATATGGGAGGGTTTTGTTAATTATAGTTTCTCCCCTGCATATAGTGGGATTTTTGTAACTAGTAATAACCTACCCCTGGCGTTCTTACTTGATAGAATGCTAGTTCCCGAACATAGTGAATAGGAAGTGGCTCGGCCCCAAGGACGAACGAACATTATCTCTCACCTAGCGATCCTCACTTCCAACCTATTATGCAGCCTGTAATATCAGCCCCAGCAGAGAGTTCTCCAGGGAGAAGCGCGACACTGCTTAACTCCAGACCTGTTATGTAGACCAAGCGAGCGAGCAGGCTGAGGAGTCAAGAGTACTCTTTCGTTAGGCTGGCATTGTCGAGTATAAAAGTGAGCCATTGATCATACTGTGTGAAATCAGCAAAAGGACAAACACTTCGATCAACTACATCACTTTACAATCCACACAGGATGTCAGACGATCCTAAAAACAACCCACCGCCTTCTACGTCTGAGCCATCAGACAAACACAAGCAGGAAGAAAAAGGAGACCGGCCCAAGGAGAATCCTCCGACTCATGGTGCGGTGATTTGATAACATAAAACAAGACCTATTATTAACCTCTTACAGATGATGATGGCAAGGGCAGCATCAAAGACGCGATAGCCATGTTTCCTGGGCCTGATTATGTGGTTGTATTCAAGTAAAGGGCGATAAGTAGATCAGTATATAGTCAATAGGGCTTTGTGTGGATAGAGAAGTGCCTTGATTCATTAGAAATCCCGACTCGATGCTCCAGGCAACCCATTTTAGCCCAAGTCCATACCCGCCCATCGAGACTTGACACGGTTCTGCTCTATCCTTGATCACCGGTAGGACAATCTGGTATTTTCCGATTGGCGTCGAGAGCGTGCCAGATTCTTGGTGAACTGCGCGTGCTGAAATCCGGCATAGTTCTCCTCTGATAAGAAACTTGAGTGATATCTACACCATTAGCAGTGATATGACATTCTGAAGAACACCCACCAAATTTCTGATTACTGCATCGACTACAGCTTGATGGACAGTTGACCATTCGTAGGCATAGAGATCTACTTCGCTGGTGAGGCCGGGCGGCGCTGGGTTAAACCCACGCAGTTGGCTGGCTGAATTAAGCACTCTCTTCCGTAGATTCTCGGGTATGGCAAAGTTATCGAAGTGCTGTATAGACCGAAGAGGGGGCGTAATAGGGGGAGGCAGAGGGGGGAGACGCGGGTCAAGTCTGCGGGTTTGGATTGCCGAGGAGAACCGTTGAAGTTCCTCTTCCAGGAAGAGACGAGTCCCCAAGGCTTTACAAATACGATCATACCTCCAATCTCGCCTTAGTTGCTGTCGAATACAGAGCGTGGGAGTCTTACTCAAGGTCCGGACGTATGTAGTGAAGTAAAAATGGGATATAAAGGACTATTGAGCCTTGAGCCTCAGGCGGAGGCTTGACAATATGGATAGACTGGAGGAATTGGTCTTGGTGTTCTCCATATTGGCGGATATGCGCGATCTCGTTTGGTACTGCCAGATATCAACGCAGGCTGCTACAGGATGTGGACATCTTACCTACTGTAAAGAATCAGTTCCAGCGCACGGTGCCAAAGCCCCTGTACGTATAATTTGTCAAGAAGTTCAATCAGTCTTCCCACCGCGAGCAAGTACCTATCCAGCGTACTCGACGGGAGCTTAGGGTTACCCAAGAACTCTCCCAGAGCTAAGTAGATCGGCGCTCTGTCCCGGGCTTCATGCAAATCGACAATGCAGCCCGCCAAGAAGATGATCTTGTAGAGGTTGCTCTTCTCCAGGGGATCAAGTAGTCGAGCTAGGGTATCGGGGATCCTTTCCGCCGAGTCAAAGTCATGGCGACGCCGAACAGTCTGCCAGTCGGCCTCGGTCTTTGGCACGTTCCTGGTTAGATTGTCCCATGTGGTTGCGTGGGTGCGTCGACGAGGAGGTTTAGGTTCAGAGGCGGAAAACCGGAGTGTGCCAACAAGATCATTGAACGGGACAGGTGCCTCCTGACCCGACGGTGTCCCGCTCATGTTTGCAAGGTTTCGAAATTTGAGGCTGGCGAGATGGAAATGAGAGGAAAATATCTCACTACTGTAAGAGGAAAGAATTCATGGAATTCATCCATTTACGAAAGGCCCCACTTTGTAGGAAAATGGGGCTGCTGACGCAACCCCTCATGCAAGGGTCGGGATGGTTGAGGAGGGGTGGTTCGAGTATTGGGACATGGGAGGCAAACACTGCAGTGTCCAAGAGGTCATGGTTGTTGCTTTTGTTGGTGTCAAATGCCCATCAATTGCCCACTCGTCGTCAGCCACTGTTTCCCAGGCCAAATACTTAAAGAAATGTGCAGCCCGACGAGGCAACAACTGGCAGGCCTCACCGGCACTGGTTCGCCAAGCACTCGACAGTGAAGTCTGCCTTACGATCCCTTCTCCATACGATACCACTTGACAAGAAAAGAAATGTCTCTTTCAAAGAAATATATCATTGCTATTGTGGTTTGTATCACAATGGCATTAATTGGCTTCATTATAGTCATGGCATGGTGGTTAAGGTCCCGAGCCGAACAAGACCACATCTCAATTGCAAGTCTGGAGCAAGGTACGAAACTTCCGTTTAGCGTTAAGACAAAACTAACTCTGGACATAGGCCCTCCTCCTGTTCTTCATTTGGGGATCACCCTCCCGCATAATCTTTCGTCTAAATTAGCCGATGATGGCCTCAGCTTTGCAATACCTTTATTCAACGACAGAGCTTTTGTTCACATCAATCCCCGTGTGTTCGGGGTTCATATTCGGAGCCAAGACGGATCTATGGAGCTTGACTACATTCAAGCAGTTATTGTCCACCAGAGAACTTTCAATGTATGGACGGGAATCAGACCAACTTATCGGGCTGCTGCCAAGGAGGGCAATTTGCTACTAGCTGAGGTTGAGAAGATTGTTAAAGATGAGTTTCCAAATCAGTTCGGATGAGACCATACTACGGCTCGTTCTAAGAGCTTATGTGAGGGGTTGTGACACAATAGGTACCTCAGTTTTAGGTGCAATGCCACTTGGGGATGAATGGATGGGAGAGGTCGAGACCAGGTTACCCCTGATAGCGAATTACCCCTGTACTCTGCCAAGCTATTCTGTTGTGACCATGCTCGCGACTACACGCAACCGCACTCCATCGAAATGACACAAGTGAACCGACCTGAAGGTGTGTGTAATACACAGGCCTCTAGTCGTCCCTCAGGGAAGCCTTGACTAGAATCCCTGTTAGCGGGGAAGGCCCCCGAGTCGAGGCCGATAGTGTATGACCTAAAGGGGTGTGTATAAGGGGATTAGTGCTTGCCTCGAGGTTCTGCTGCAAAGTAAGGATCTCCCTCGATGGAGGCGCGTGTAAGTGCTCACCTCTCCTGCTACATAAAGCGGCAAGTTTTTCTGAAGAGCCTGTCACAGATGTCAGACATTCCCATTCATGAACCAGCCTAAGCACTTTCCCTTTACTATCAAGATTATCCAACTTCTGCCACTCTCAGTTTGAATACACTATCGGAATGAACAACTACGGTGACTTGAAGATGGACGATGGAGGCTATAGAGGCAGTATCCTTTCGCTGATTTGTCTCCGACGACTACTTTTCCCAGATGATACCCTTGAATCTTTGATTGAAGAGAGCAACGAAAAACCCCCTCCTTCATTCGCCCTTGGGCAACTCTACACGCTTCGCCAAGAGCTCGGATTGTCACCGAAATTTCTGGAAGACAGTGTAGAGCAACTCGAGGTCTACACCACCGAGGTCTACCTTCGTTTCTGCAACACTCGCGACGATATTCCCCCTATCTACAATTTGCCACAGAAAGAAGACACTTTACATGCTATACTAGAGTCCCTGAATCATCTGGCTTCTGGCGACCTGGGGATTGACAACCGGTGGAAAGTCACGAGCATTGAACTCGCTATTATACTTGGTTTCTTCCTTGGTAATACGAGAGTTTTCGTCTTTCCACAACAAGCTCGTCTGAATATGTTTATGGTCGGGACAGCAATTGCTCGCCTCAATTTCGAAGCTCAACAGCCCCGTTGTTTCGACGCTCGACACCGGAGCCCTTCCGATACCCAAAGCGAACTTCAGAATAATACGAGTGCTAACATTTCGCCTGGAACTTCACGGGGAGCCGCTTCTCCACATTTGCCTGGCTTGAAGCAGGAGAATCAACGACCATCTCTTGCAACTTTTTTAGCTTCTACTTCTTCCAGTGGCTAGGGTATTCTACTCTTACCTTTTAATATTTCACTCTACCATTCAACTATCGCTAAACAGTTCTTCTTTTGATCTAAACTACTTAAAAAGACCACTCCTTAATCTATCTCTTATTCTATTGTCTTAAATAAAACCTATTCCTCTGAGTCGCTCTCTTAATGGATGCCCTTTATATTGCTGGCTTCGTTGGACCACCTACACATTTTAATCCCGAAAGTTTAACTGGGCGATGCAGTCTAGTTCTCTAATTCACGAGACAGTGGCTCTAAATAAAGGCATGTATTAAATACTACTTTGCTACAGGAGAGAAGTAAATACTAAAGGAAGTATATTATACAATGAGAACTTGGGAGCGGGATAAAGAATGTCAAAACACTAAAATGAAAACAACAAGATTACAAAGAGCAGCTGAGAAGGTAAGGGTGAAGGAAATCCAAGCACGAATAGATGATGGTTCCGTGCCTAGTGCCTCTATTCTGCCATCTCCCAGTCGTCGTTCACGAGGCAGTCGTTGTTTGCGAGGTTAACATCGTCAGCATTATTTTCAGGCTGGCTGCCAAAGCCTTCACCGTCGTCATGATCGTGAGATGGGTTGGTTGTGGCCTATGGTCGACAACATGTCTCAGTATATGCACAATCTTTATCTGGTAACTTAGACGTACCTCTTTTTCCCCTCTGAAATTGGGTATCAGTTTCTGATCTGATTCAGAAGCTTCGGCCATTGGAAGCACCTCTGGAGTGCAAGGGGGTGCAGGAGGATGGCTGAGGAACTCTCTGACGGTTTGGTCGTATTGGCCACATAGAACCGCTAGTTCGGTACTAAGTTTTCTGGTGATCCTCTGGAACTCAACAAGCTGGTAGCTAGAATGGTGCCCATGGGACTGAGCGAGGGCGTGGCTAGCAACCTGGTCGTGTTGCTGCTCTAGCATATTATGTGAGTAGCGAAGCTGACTGAGGAGCACCGAGAATGGAGGCGGCAAGCCTTGGTGGTTCATCGCGGTCGTCGTAGGCTGAGGGGGAGGGATTGAAGGAGCATGTCGAGCAGGCAGAAGGATAGGTAGAGGCGGAGTGGTATGCGGCAGAAATTCATCGCACGAGAATCTTTCGAAGCGGTCACATATTAACCAACACACTTCGACAAACGTATCGGATTGCGCGGGGCCAATAACCCGGCTGCGTCGTGCACAAGCGATACCAGCAGCAACAGTAAGCTTCATGCCAAGATCGGTTGAGAGGTCGGAAATTCCAAATTTCTCCACTCGGTTGAAATCTCGAAGAACGTCTTGCTCCCTAAAGCTACCGTCTGGCTTGCCGAGGAATGACAAGGTAGAGAAGAGATAACCTTCAGGACTGTCAACCTCTTGCCGAAATTCGTGCGTGTCTTGTGACAGCTGGTTGTTAGAGCTGTCTCGACGTCTGGGACGACCATTCGTTTTCTCGTAGATGTCATCCCGAACTCTGGCTGCATAACCGCGGTATCCATCATGCTTCAACTCCTCGTAAACAAATAGAAATAAGGATGGAAGGTTGTCAAGCATGTCCTCATAGAAACCTCCGACACGAAAAGAAATAAGATCAATGAGAATCTTTTTAAGTTCATCTTCCTCCTGAAGTTCCCATGGGAAAGGCATAGCGGTCAAGACTACAGGCTTCTTTGGGCAGGGAAGGATAGAGGGTTGGTGAAGGATGTGAGGTGAAGAAGCCAGATGAAGAGGAAGATATTTGAGAGGGGACGGCTCGTATTTGTGACAGAGTGCGTGTCCACTTGAAAGGGGGGATGGCTAATACTTGTGACAAGAGAGCCGAGATCATCAGCCAGAGCCGTCCTTCAAACTGGTGCCGAGCAGTAAGCATCTTCACCCAGGCCAAAGTAACTTGCACGCCCCTTGATAGCCTCTGCCCGTGCGCAGCTCCATCTCACACCCTCCCTGATTTAATAGAGTTTTTGGAGTATGCGACCCGGCTCCGCGGTGGAGCTCACGAAGGCCCTGGGCGCATAAGCCACTGTTCTTCTGTTCCTTGACCACTGGCCTGATTGGGAAAGTGTTGTAACCCATGTCATGAGGCATTCCCAGGGCCAAGATGAGTATATGAAGCGAGAAGAGCTGCATGTTGGCACCAGCATTCTCTACTAACCGCCCGCACCATCGAAGTTGAGCTCATATCCTCCAAGAAAGATGAAAGGCTATTGTATCCTGAGTCAAGAAGCCCGCCATGCTCTCAAAAGCTATGGTGAGTTCCATTGATCGCGATTATCCCTAGCAAGCATGCTCTAACAAGTCAAGAACCGACTTTTGTAGGAAACAGAGCCGATATCAAGGATCCCTTTAAACTCAAGGGTCATCACAAGGTTCCGGATGACATCTCTGTATTCTGTCTTTCTACATCTCAAATCAAAGAAATAAAATTAAGTGAGGGACAGTCCTGGGAAACTCTTCTGTTATTTGTAAAGGATAGCATGTGTGTTTGGCGCTGCTGGATCAAAGGCTTTGGATGTACCTAGAGACGCTCGTATTGCTGCAAGACAGGAAATACCGTATCAAGCAATGCCCTTCCTGATCATCTTTGTCAAGAGCCGATGGTGAGACGAAGCTTTCTCTCAGTCTCTTATATTGACAAGGCTCCTCACCGCCAACCCCCAATAGCGTAGCCTAGATACATATCATATGCAACATAGCCCTGTTACATTACGACCAGAAGAAAGGTGAAGCAGCCTCTTGTATTCTCAATCCAACCGCTATGAGACGCAGGCCCATGTCTGCGGCCCCTGAAGGATGGTGATGTGGCTGCAGAGCCTGCTTGTGAACGAGGCTCCGGCGGTGAGAACTGGAGGGACAGAGGGTATATGAGGAGCCCTCGTTACCGAGATTATTGTTGCAATAACCTTCGAGCGGATTAGTTTCACTTTCAAGTTCTTTCATTTCTTCGACATGGCCTCAAGTTCCGATTCTCAACGCACTGGTGAGCTCCCTCTGCAATATTGTCTATACCCACTAAACCCTGACGCCCCTCATGGCTCGTCGAGTAATGGCGATAGCAAAAAGGATAGATCAACCATCATGACTATTCCGGACAAATCATCAGCTTTTGGGGTGTTCCAGAGGGTGTTCGGGACAGAAAACGGCAACCCCCGTCCTCGTGAACACGAAATCGACGAGAGCAAAGTCCAAGAGCCTAATCCTCGCACAGGAGCCCAGCAGCATGATACAATGCAGGAGTGGGTGGACAACGTATGGAATTGGGGAGAGCCATTGCCACTTGTCTATCATGGCAGTCAATAGGCAGTGGCCTTGTAACTCATCACTCGTCCTGAGGGCATGGACTGTCCTTACAACGACCGACCTTAGAGTGAGGTTGGGGCGTTATGTTTATTCGGAGGCAGATCAGGAAGTACTAGACGAATGTGATCCAATTATGTTCTCAATAGCAAAGATACATTTATGCCTCCGATGAATGAGCCAGTGATCAAGGTACCAGTAGATAAGGGTTAGCGGAGGTGTGTTATACTTCCAGCATAATACCGCCACAAGTATGTGAAGCAGCCAGTGACGTTGGTGCCAGAGCATTGTTTATCTTGTCACGACTATGGTTTATTCACCCATGTATACCTGAGTTTCAGGAGCCTGCTTTTATTATCGCCGTTAGGAAAATTGTTTTAACTCATCCTTTGTTTCGATTAGCGTTATCAGCCTTGTGAAATGTACTAGAGTGCGGCTTCCCACGAAGTCGGCGAATAAAAGTGGACCAGCGCGACATCCGCCACAATCCTATGGCGTATCCCATGACGTGGGGAGAGGTGGCAGCACCGTGCGTGCAAGTTGGTCCGAGCATCCCCACGCGGTCTGATCTTCAAGCCGCTAGCAACGGGTATATAGGTAGCGTGATGCTCCCGTCACGGAGACCCGCCATCAAAACAACGCCGCGTCCACTTTGCACCGACCATCCATCTCAGCAACACTATGTCCACACACAATCCTCTCGGTCCAATACTTGACTCATTAGCGACAGACTTGCTGAGCTTTTCTTCAAGCTTAAGTGCACTACGTTGCACGATTCACGATGAAGCACCACAAACAAAGCGACAAACGCGTTCCCAGCCTATCGGGCAAGTTGCTGAGCTGCTGGCGACAGTTTTGTGTGGCATAGATGGTTTGAGTGACCAGTTGCAGGCAATAATATTGCAGGCAACGGATGCCCAAGCTCGAGCCAAGAATCTCATCCTTTCCAGTAATGAACAAGTTATGGACGAGGCGACGAATCGACCACAGATGGACAGCCGATCAGAGACGTCGTGCGAGCAGCATATCAGTACACAACACGGAACTTCTGAAGGAGACGTCTCCTCACAATGTCAGGCAAGCGAGACGTTATCTTTACAGCCTGCACAGACATCCGATGACCAACAGCCCGACGGGTCAGAGGATGTGACCATGACTAGGAGTGATTTGGCCGCAACCAACAGTCCACCTCACTTACCCAATGATGGAGGCGACGACACCTCTACCCATGGCGTAGTCCACGTACCCCGCACACCGAGCCCAGCCAGGCAAGGCACAAGAGTCGGCCCAAATACAAGACCTGAGAGTAGATTATTCGCAAGGAGTTACTCGGTTATGACTGAATCATCAGCTTCCTCCACGGTTGCAGACTCGTCACCAGCCGGTTCTGTTGCGACTCACGTCACATGGCCGGTGAGCTTTAGTAAGGATTGTGACAAGGATGAAGCCATGTTGGACGTCGATGACGCAGGAGATAGCGCGCAGACACAGCGACCCTTTTCTGGGGGCCTCAATAGGATGACTGACTCTTTCTCGCGACAACATCCCACGACCGACGACAGAGCCAGCCCTCGTCACATACGGAATCCTGCAGGAGACGGCGGAACTGACCAGCCGCCCCAGAGTCCTACGGTCAGCAATAAGACCAGTTCTCCTAGCTGTCAAAGTCCTACGGTAGACGCCAGAGCTAACCAGTCGCCATGGAGCTCTGCGACCGATAATAGAGCCAATCCTCCACCAACGGTAGTCGGTGACACAACATCTAACGCACAGCCTGATGCAGATGACGATTTGACCCAAGTGCTAGACTCAGCTATGGAGATGCTATCTGCTGCTGCAAAGAAACCACCAATGCAGAGACATTCACCGGCAAGCGATGAACAACACGCTAGCGACCAACAAACAGAGTCTTCCTCTGCTAGCCCAACCAGAGAAGAAAGCGATACCGCTAGCGAAGGAACTGACCCAAGTGTGAGACCGAGCACACCACCAACGATGCAGCCCACGGCATCGAACAGGACCACTCTATCATCCGCCGACATGGAAAGGCTTGTCCCCAAGCTTGCAGAACTAGAACGTCAAGGTGCTGGACAGCACATTTCTGTTCCTCTCATCGACATTACCCTAGCAGATATACAAGATGCTGTCAACAGAAACGATAACGATTGGCAGTATACAAGCATTCGATATGAGGCGGGTCCAAAAGATGAGGGTTACACAATGATATACGTATCGGAAAGCAAACCTACAATTGGCTGGGCAAATTTCACTACTGAATTCAAGCGACCAACAATCGAAGAAGCCATAGACATATTGGAACAGATCCCGAGAAATCCACCACAAGGCGATATTGCCTATTACGTTGGGCACATAGATATTCATTCTGATAAGTCGATGGATCCCGGACCTATTGTTACAGGAAACCCTGATTTGAAGGACCTACATACCCCACATCATCACATTGGTGGCCCTTTTTCCGCAACCCGTACACACTGGGAAGACCTGACTCAAGTAGAGGAAACCAGCACAGGGTCGGTATACCACGGACTTCGATCCTACAACGAGGTTTACTATGGGCCTGGTTACAAAATATGGCTAGTGATCAAGAAACATCACATAGGCAAGTTTGATGCGTTTGTTAAAGCAAATTGGCAATGTAATGAATGCGATAGCGCGGCTTCGCATCATTGTCTTTTGTTCGCTCCGTCAAGACTCGACAAAGAGGGTATACACTATGATATTGCAGTTGTTGGCCGTGGCGAAGCCTTCTGGACCCTCCCTGGACAGCAACACGCGATTGTCAATGTTGGCTATTGTGCTGCCCGGTCGATTAACTTCTTACATCCTGACGATAAAGTCGACTTCGAGAAGGTCACTGCGTGTTCCGAGGATGGCATGTTTGCCATTGGCAAAAAATATGGCAAGACCACCGACGCCCCGTTGCTGATAACACGACGCAACCACAAACGCAAGGCACAACAAGAACAACACAAAGCCCACTCTAAGAGGATCACACGTACCAGCACCGCTTGCAAAAGAGAGCTGATCGAGATTGAGGACAAGCTAGCAGCGATACGATATCGTTCGATACAAATCGATCGGAGAAACCCGTCTAATGCAGGGCTAAACGTATATAAGAAAGTGGCTGCCGTCCGTAGCACACTGGCCATAGAGCAATTCATCAAGCTACTAGAGGAATGGAAGGAAGAAAGATCTGCCATCTCTGTCGACGAAACTCAAGACCCGCTGAATAAGGCAGTGGCAAGAGTGAAGATTATTGCAGGGAAAGCAATGCTGTCAAAATTTCGCCTTCGGCTCGCTCAGACAGAACTTGCTCGGGAATCTGACAAGGCAAAAGGGCCTTCACAAGTAAACCACAAAGACGGTTTTCTCGAACAACTTGCAGCCGACCACCAGATGGGAAGGCTTGAGCTCAAAAACCATATTCAAGAGGGCGGACAGTGGAATACTGTGTGCGCATCGAACGATGGATTACTGCCCTTTATTTTCTTGAATGCAAATAACGCTTTTGCAATCAAAAAAACAGAATGGGAAAGCCTCAGTCGGAGGTCCGACGAGGCCAAAGAAGAGGCTCGTGCATTCCACAAACTTCTCAATGATGATTACACGAGGAATCTCTGCATTTCGGGAAAGGTATTTCAAGAAATGGTTTCAGGGAAGGAGACGGAGGTTAGCGTTGATGAATTGCTCAACGAGTTCAGGACTTGCTTAGTCAGTTGGAGCTGCAGCTCCAACTGACTAAGCAGGCGGCACTCACTTGCGTTACCGTGGTTCTCATCATAATCCCTACAAGTATCCTGTTTTCCAAGTTACCCTAGACATGTTACTCCTGATTTATTGTTTTCCTATATTGAACTATTTCCTTGATCCTTCCTAACAACTAGATAAAAGATTTTATTATCATTCTTAATCATAGCCTTTTATACTAGGCATCGGTATTTTAAGCACAAAAGCAGAAATCCCGGGGGTTTTGCTCGTCTTCCCTGTGTTATGCCCCTTCTCCCACCCAATTTCACTAAACAACATATAAACCGGTGGCTTTATAGCGAAAGCATGGTGACTGCTCGGCCATCATGAATCTGCAGTAACTGCTTCATCGAAAGGGATATTGACACCCGCAGCTGTGATACATACCACTGATCGCTCAATACTGCCAATATAATACAATATCTTATTGACTACTTAGTCTCCACTTAAGCTCCGAACCAAAAGTCTTGATTGTTTAGGTCGGTGCTTGAACTGTCCCTTGCTTCCTCTTGGCAAACAGTATCACTGAATAACACGTAAATCCGCGGCCTCAACGAATAAGCATGGCCGATCGGCCAACGCGAATATAATGTCGCTGCTTCTTTCAATGGAATCTGAATACCGGCTGCCGTGATACAGACCACTGATCGAGATGGTCGGATTGATAAGCTAGA
Source organism: Fusarium nelsonii (assembly GCA_014898925.1). Taxonomy (NCBI): domain Eukaryota; kingdom Fungi; phylum Ascomycota; class Sordariomycetes; order Hypocreales; family Nectriaceae; genus Fusarium; species Fusarium nelsonii. The sequence continues at coordinate 18,942 of JAAVUC010000232.1, read as the reverse complement.
AAGACGAACGAAAAATGACTCCCATGAGCTATCAACCAGTGTGACACTGCGTAATGCTAGCTGCTCCAGTTGGTGTCGTTCAATGAAACTGATCAAGTCATCCTCTGAAGTCCAGAGATGACGAAGATGAACACGGCGAAGATTCGGCCAATATAGAGAGCATAGAACTATCCTTTGCTCGCTGATCTGTCCCCCAGACTCGGTAGCCAAGATAAGTTCCTGAAGGTTTGGAAATGACTGGAGGAAACAGTGTATCTGATGGTGATTATAGCCGCGCACTACCAAGTTACCGACGTTTAGAGATAAAATACTTTCGTTTGTTACTCTCCATTCGCCCTCTCTCATATCCAAAATACTTGGGATGTTCAGCTTGGTGATCTGGGGAAAGTTAGGTAGAATTAGCAACAGCGTGTATGCCAGATCCTCGACCTTTGCTTCGAAGAAGGGAACCATGTGTATCCGTTGGCGAAGTTTGTCGTAATGATCATTCCTAAGTTTGCCCCATCGCCATGTATGTATGTGAGATAGTGTCAAGCTTGTCAGGTTCGGAAACATGCCCAATATCCTTATTAGCCTGCAGATATCGGTATCGAAGGTTCGGCTGGTCTCCTGATCCATAAACTGCCTGTAGGCCGAGTAGGCAAGCATCTTTGCTCGTTCAGATAGATACATGTGACTGAGAGCCAGTGGATGATTGCTCCAGTCATCAAGGGATCTGAGCTGTGGCCAGATCGCATGATGGACGGTTAAGTGTCTGGCGGTAGAGGCCAAGGCTGAGGACCGATTCTGAAATTCCGAGAGCTGGTTCAAACATTCCACTGTGTTGATCACTTGGATGTTATGAAACAGTGCAGGGGACGCGGCGTAAGCGAACGCACGGCTCACTTGCCGTAAGCGGCTCACATCAGAGGCAGCATCTAGCTGCCGAGCGATCTCAGTTATGAGCTCTAGCGGAATAGCCTCCATGATGCCTTTGAGGTACTGTTAATCAGTGCCGTAGACGATGAATACTACTTATAACTGTTACATTTGTTATTGAGCAGTAGGAATCTGATAACGTCCTTGTATCCTTACGGTAACGCTCAAACTTGAACCGGGACTCGGTAAGCGGAACAGGAAAGACGAGAAAGAGTTACCTAAAGACTGGAAACAGTTCCATGAAACAAGGAAAGGGTACAGACTAGAAGAACGGTCATCAAGGCAGGTAGCCAAAGTGACTGGGTGAGGATGTACTGTGTGCTGAGGTATTAGAGTTAGCAAGAAACTTTACGAGCGTCTCACGGCAGGCCAACAAGTTATTATGTTCTCAAAACCGATTTCGTACGTTGATCTATGTAACTACTAGCCAATTCACATTTGCCTAATCCTCTGATGTCTCCGAACTGTATCCATCTGCCTGGTCTCCTCCATGCTCTTTCAGCATCTTGGTCATCTCCACCGACCGGATTTCCTCCTCAATCTCGTTAGTCACAACCGCCCCAAATTTCAAGAGAACCCTAGCTACAGCGGGAAAGTCTCGAATGACTGCGTGATACAAAGGCGATTGGTACAAGGGGCCGATAAGATGAGGGCTAGCTCCGTGCTCCAAAAGAACTTGAGCACATTCTGCGTGACCATGTATCACTGCATTCATCAAGGCTGTACTTCCTTCGCCAGCTTCCAGGGGTATGTTGCGAATGTTGATATTGGAAATGCATGCCTCTCGCATGCTCTCGGATATGAAATTGTTGTCGTTTCTGTCTAGTAAGGCCCTGATGATAGCGAAACCATCCGTGTTGTCTTGAGTTGGCACCTCTGCGAGAATGTGAAGAGCAGTGTTTCCAAGTCGATCTGTCTCAATGGGAAGGGCACCGTGCTGGATGAGAAAGGTAATGGCTAGCACCTTGGACCCCAGGAACCGTTCCGAAGGTGTTCGCAAGAGGAAGTGAAAAATACGATCTCCCATTTGCCAAGGCATGACTCGGTTCAATTTGGATCTTGGGTTCATACATAGAGCATGCATCATCTTGATTCCTTGAAGGCATGCTTGGTAGACTACCCATGAGTCGGCTACTGGTACAGCGAAACCCATCTCCGAAAGATGGCGAGCGCGAGAGACGTTGCCGGCAAGAACCGCATGGACTAGGTTATCTGTTGAGCCATGGATATCTTCAGAGCTGTCGCAACAGATAATGGGAATATCACCGACTAAGGACCCGTCAGAAGAGGCGCTACTGCTGGAAGATGTGGATGACATGGTGATATGGGCAAGTATACAAGTTGCATTCAATGTTCACCTGGGAATCCTCCATGCTGAGGCTACAATGCCACCTTTATGGCCATCCGGGTTACGATTAACCATGCTACTAGTTGTTTTCTGTTTACGGTTTTCTGCTGGCCGCTTTTCTTCTGTAAGCGCGTCCGCTCTCAGAAGGCGCTAAACGATCGCTGGTGAGCGAGTATATTCTTAGTACACACCATCTTCGACCTCGGCCTTTCATGTCCCAGAAATAGAACAAGGTGTGAGTTACGAAACTTTCGTTATAAAACCTCCGCTCGTACTCTTGATGACCTATCCCTTTTCGTGCCATCCCCCACCATTTAGACAGTCCCTTCATCTTCAAGCGATCGAAATTCATCGACTATGTCTTTTGTCCAGAAAAGCCTTATCATCGGCGATTATAGCCTGCGTTGCGTTCTCCTCTTGGTTGAGATCGTTGGATTGCTGGCTATCTTCTTCGGAATTCCATCCTCATTCATTTACTTCGCCTGGTTCACACAACAACACCTCTGGCCCGCCATAGACAGCCTCGAAAACGGCACGAGCCAGTCGCGGGAGGTTTTCTTCTCCCTTATTCTTAATGCCAGCTACTCCCTCATCGTTATCTGGGGAGCTATGCCCTACTGTAGCATTCGACAAAGCCTGTCGCATCAGTTTCACTGCTGTGCGGCGGTCATCTTTCTCCTTAATTCGGCCGTCTTGACCGTGCTGGATTTACGCATAGAGCTTTCTATGAGAGCTTGGTGGTTTCAATTTGAGTCCACTGGACACATATATCTCGCGAAGCATTGCCGAGTTATGGCGGTCTTCTTCTGTGTGCTTCTGGGTTTGGGCTTGCTTGTACTCCAGCTTTTGGTGTCTTACACCATGGCCTTTGGCCCTCCCAAGGCTCCTGGTTTCCTCCAACAGATGTTGGAAGATATGAGACGGTTGATGGAGTATTGTCGATTTGGAAGGCTGGTAGAGTCAGGTGAAAGCTCTGAGACCGAGAAGATTATGGATTCAGAGGTGTAACTATAGCTCCGTTGAGGAGGAACTGTCTTTTTCTTCTTCTTTTTTTTTGGTTGCTTTTCTCCTGAGTATTACAGAATGATATTATGTTAGGTACTTAGGTCTATTTACTTTTGCCTGAATTATTTCCCTGACATTACTCTTATACAAGTTGTCTGCTTGCCACGAGATAATGATTCGATTCCAATTGCCCCCCACCCATAGCATTCCACCTACCGTAAAGGGAATTTCACTAAGCTACCTAATATCGATCCCGCTACAGATGTTTAAAAATAGGAAATCCTGCGCCTTGACTTGCTAGCCGCCAGCAATATTGTCAAACAGTCGCTAGCGAAGTCAAAGATAGCCAACAGCCTAGAATGAAGCAGAGGGTTAGAGGAAAATTTCACATATATGTCACAGTATGACCTGCAATGTCTTTGTGTTGAGTTCATAGTTATATCAAATTTCCGCCATGTCACGCGAATTGTCCCACCTCGAAAGCCTTTGTGTTCTCATGACGTCCATCTGGAACGTTTCTGAGGACTTTTGTACAAGGAAGCTCTTGATCCTTAAAAGCAAGAGATTGTTTAGAGTCTTGGACAAAGCATATCAGGAGGGGAAAATCACTTGGTTAGATCATGATGGCCTAGTAGAAGAGCTGTGGCTAGCGGTGGAAGAGATCGACTGTAAGTTATCAGCAATCCCAGTCAAAGGACAATCGGCCAACTAAGAGGCAATATTACAGTCAAGAGATATAGGCTAATATGTCACCGTTTGCGTCAGCTCTAATGAAGAGGTCTCAATTGTAACTTTCTCAATGACAAGAAGTTTAGTTGCGAAATACTCCTCGGTCTCCTTGTCAAAGTGTATATGAAATCTTCACCTGTCATGGTTTCAAATAGAAGCTTCCTGATCTTTGCATGTACAGTGTACTATATGTTGTCAATACTACATTCGATTAGTCGATGGAGACTCACTAACTATCCTCAATTGCCTGAAGCCTTAACTCCAATTCTTGAACCACAACTGTCAAGGCTCGGACGGAATCTTTGACCTCTTCGACAAAAGAGGCAGCGCCATGGATGTCAAAACCTGTTTGTCCCGGAGGAGGTTGCTGTTGTGGAAAGAGCACGACTAAAGGTCGCTTCCAACGTTGGTCGATCATTCCGTGTGAGCTAGCAGATGAGGATGACGGGGTAGGCGGAACACTCCCCTCAGATGTGTTGGAATCCATCGTGAGCAGTTGGTGGCGAGTAGACGGAAGAATGGATTGCTCGTAGCTCTTCTTTTGCCACCTCAATTCTTTTTAAATACACAAACGGGAGTATGGCGGCTTGTCCTTTGGGCCGCCTCGACTTGCCGAGTGGATATGCACCATCAGGAACACCATCAGAGTTACCTAGGCGTTTCGATGCAACTCTTATCACATATCCCAAATGGATACGAACCATCAGGAACACCATCAGAGTTACCCAGGCGCTTCGATGCAGCCCTCGTCACATATCATCAGTGAGTGAAGAGTCCAATGGAAAGCCACTTGATAGAAGCCTCTCAGTAGTGGATGTGTGGAGCATGGGACCTTGTCCACTGCATAAAGAGCTCCTTGTTGTCTCCTAATATGTTTCAATCCTGAGCAAGATTGAGCCACTGTTCAAAATGTCTCACGAAACCCCGATGCAATCTGACCTGTATGCCATGCTCGGCTCACTTCGTCAACTTGAAGGCCACCTGAAGAATATACAAGCGAGGACATTCGAGATGACTGAGGAGATTTCATACCTTATCTCTGATAATCTTCGACTTTTGGATAGCGTGAACAACCAGGTGAGTAGCACAAAGAATCTGCAATGAAGGCAATGCTAACAGTGTGCAGATCTTGAAAACTTCCGAGAAGGAACCAGTTGCACCAAGCACCCCACATGCTCCCACGGCATCATGGGAAGATACATCGTATCGCAACCAGTCTGATGATAACAATCCACAATAAGCTCAAGGGAGAGAGACGAGATGTACTGGCACGTGCTGCGGTTATTATTAGTACAATCAGGTCGCATTAAATAAATGATTCTATGCATCTCCCCTCATCAACTGATATTTCCTCAACCATATTTCGTTAAACCTCGTACAAACACTTGAACATGTGGTCTATCGCCACGGCCCGTCTCTCACATAACGAATCAGTCGAACACAGCGATATCAACGATGGCGTTGCCCCCAGCAAGCTGATAGACGAGCTGAAACGACGGCTGGATGATCTGGACACAAAGATGGCATTTTTAATGAGCAAGGTTTGACCTGTTTCTGTAAAAGGTATCTGAAAACTTAATAACCTAAGGACTAGAACCGTCCTAGAACACCTTTTAGTCCTTCAACGCCGAAGGCAATGCATCGTGATGGGCATGAGCGAGAGACGTAAGGAGTATACTGTATAGCATAACAATGAATGTATTGTGAGCGCAGCTCTGAAACACGAGTAACTATATCTGTAAAACAATTTCTGACAAACGAGTGACGATGATATTGTCGCCAGGCATCTATCCTGACTGAAACGTGCAAGGACAAAGCAGCTAGAACAACCAATAAGTAATGAAAAATAAGGATAAGGCAAGTAGAAGAGAATTGGCGGCAGTATTAGCGCTGCTCGTAACGACAGCTAAGTGAAGGTTCGAGTTGACTGAGAGGGTGTGAGCGAAATGTAGGCGCTGGAAGCACGAACTACAGCTTACTCGGCGTTGCTCTAGGACCGAGCGTACCAATGGAACCAATGGAACCAATCGTACCGATCGCGGTAGTCTTTCCGGGAGTTGGAGTAGACGTCTCTGTAAGGGTTCGTGTACCCGGTATATTTGGGATGATGGGATTAGTTGCAAAGGGTGCATCGTGGATGTGAGTTGCGGATCCGTGATTGGGAATCACCTCATCGGTCATCGTTATGGTTAGGGTGGCGGTAGACGTCGACCCAAGCAGATAGTCAGTGATGTACTTGGTTATGACAGTCGTGAGGAATGTGTCTGAATGAGCCTCCGGAGTGGCCAGTGGGAACGACATCGTAGTCGAAGTCTGTGTCATGCTTCTGTCCAAAGGGGCCGTTTCGCAGACGACGGTTAGGGGAGGTACAACAAGGTGAACATCTGACTGGCCGCCAGCAATGAACGCACGGCTGCATGATTTTGATTCACCTGCGCATTGACTGCAAACATGATCAGAACCTGACTTTGATAGCAAAACAGATGTAACCCTACACTGTGATGTACGCCTCGCCCGATGGTGCGCCGAGAGGAACGACAAAGTTTACGAGACCTGCACCCGCACAAGCGAGCGGTTGGAAAGTGTAGGTGATAGGTAGGAAGTTCGAATTGTCAAAATGGAGGGAAACGGAACAGGGCCCCGGGTGTGTGTCGGTGATCCTGGGATGTTAGTTACCGAGGCAGAAATTGGCCAGGATACATGGTGTACTTTGCCGAGATCAATGAAAGCCCCGCCTCCAGCTCGATGGGGTTCAGGAGACACATTGATGAAAGATTCATAAGTCCAACCGCATAATGAACAAGTAGCATCAGATGACTGAAGAGAATGACGGACTTCATTTTGAGAGCGTAGTTGGCGAAGTTAGCCAGGTGTCAAAGTCAGGATGGGCGCGGTCGTCCTTTAAGACTTAACGTGGTACGGGAACTGTTTCAAACAAACAGTAAACGCAAACCAGGAACAGGATATAGCAAACTGCCGAGCGCTTATAGCGGCGCTTCCACCGAAGCACAATCTTGTATTCACTATAGCCGCCTTGGCTCTCAAGTCCACCCCATAATGGGAGAGCTCAACGATAAAAGACCGAACTGCCCTGATTATCATTGGAGTTAATTTACTTTGCAAATCCAAGACATAAAGCCACCATGTTCAACAACCAGGTGCAGTGGAACAGAGAAACTGGGCCCGTGGGGACTTATACGTGGACGCAAGCTCCTCAGAAACCAGACCCTGCCCTCAGTAACACCTACACTCAGTCATCCAATTGCCCGGATGGCTTGGGGCATCTCTTTGACGCCAACGTCCAAAAGCAATCTCCTCTACACGGACAGCTTCTGCCTGAGCAGATCGGTGACTACCCCTACTTGGATTCGCTTCCGTCCATCCAGCCCAATGTCTCTACTGTGGCCACTGGCCCTACCCAGCCCTGCAATCTGAATATCGTCCTGAAAGCTGATCAGACTGATGCCAGAGCTGAAAGGTGACCTTCTTCGTCCTTTGTGTTGAAATGTGGTGCTAACCAAATAGCTCTAAGTTGCATGCGCGTGTTGAGCGTCTTGAACGGATCCTTGACGGATTAGAAGCGTCTTTAGTCACTCTAACCAAAAAAATGGAGACCAGATCGTCAAGCTTTGAAGAAGACGTAACGAATTCGCTAAGCGCAATCACGAAAGGAATGGAAAAGTTCTTCAACCGATTCGCCAGCCACCTTGAAGATGAGGAACTCAGATTGGCGCAAACACGGATTATTGAGGTTGAGGAAGCGATCATGTGAGGTGGTGATCATGTATGTAGGCGAAGTGGGGCGATAGGGCTACAGGGGTTCGATAGTTCACGTAATGCACGCTTGATTGATTTTCGGTGAATCATATGATATCACCACAAAATCCTGGTTTAGTGCGAAATGTCAAGAAGGTCAACCAATAACACTGATTACCGACTGTTTGGTACGCTCTCTCATTTGTAGTTCTTGTTCCTAGCGTAAAGTTTCAGCGCACGGTTCTCTAATCTAGATACAGGATTATTGTCTGATCTTGTCTCTTTTAGTCAATTGTAGGACTGTAGGACTTGTCAATCAGTCGCCCAGACGCAACCGTTTCGAGGGCGGCGCGTCTACGTCTGAGTACTGTGAATAACTAGAAGATAATGAGTGTTTAGAAGCTTCAGAAGGTCGAGAGTCTTGAGAATACTGGGATTGAGAAGCTTGGGTTCTGTAAGAGAGTCGAGTGTGCGGCGGTTGGTTTAACTGCAGACGTCTTGGAGGACGCCTTTGCGGCCTCATCGTTCGAATTGGTGGCACAGGCTCAAAGATGGGTGCGGATGGCACATCGCCGGACGTGGACACAGACACACCACCCATCTCAGTCGTGTTATCCACTTTTGCTAGGGTTGGCTGACTTGTCATATTGGTTGGAGACAGAGAACCCGAAAATAAGCCCGTCCATGGCCACCCAGTCCGAAGAGACCTGCGAGAATCACGCTCCCTTTTTTCTCTGGGGTTCTCACCCTTTCCCGCTTGGTTCTTCGCTGGTGGCCAAACCGCCAGGGAAGAGGCTTCCGCTGGCCGCCATCTAAATGATCGTTCTCGAGCATGGGGACCAATCCTTCTTGGTGGAGAATTTCGGGGCAGTCTAGTCGTAGTACCTTTTTGTGGACGATGTATAGGAGTCCTGCTCTGCAAGTGGTGGCGTGCCCCAAGCACCTCGGCTATTGACGATCCTATATCTGGCACATGAAATCCGGACGTGATTGAAGCACCTGGCATTTGTATATGTTCTTCTGCTTGCAATATTTGAAAATTGTCCGTTGTAATATCTTGGTTCGGTGCTTCTGATGCTCGGAGTGATCCACTAGTCCGAGCCTCCGTGCTTAGGACAGGAGATGCGGACGCGGCCAGTTGATGTGATTCTTCAGCTAGAATGGTGCCGATCTCATCGTCATTGTAACCCTTGCCGTGAGACTCGCTGTTGGTGAGGGGTTGAGTAAAGCTGCCAGGTGGTTGTCTGGCCACCTGAGGTACTCTTATTGTGACAGGAGGTTGGCTCGATTTTGTTGAGAAATCTAACTCGGAATGAGAGACTGACCCATCAAGCTCTTGCCTAATTGCATGTTCGCCAGACAGATTGCCACTGACGGAGGAGTCGGCATAAGAACTTATGGTTGTTTGTGGCCGTCTTGCTGGCTGAGGTTCTCGCAGTGTGGTAGGGTTTTCTGGAGAAACGTCTGCTGGAGGTCTTACTGCCAACAGACGCGGCGCCTCCGTTCCATATTCCCTTTCAAATTCACTGCTGACAGACGCCTGCGCAAAAGATTCCTTGTCTAGTGGTAACCTTGGGTGCAAGAAGCTCCGAAACATGACATACGGGGATTGGCGCGTCGAAGATGCTACTCCCGGGGTATGCGCGGCTGGTGGGTCTTTTCTTGCAGCCTGAGGTTCTCGTAATGTAAGAAGGTGACTATGCATCGAATTTGTGGTTGAAATCGGCGAATGCACTGTATTACGACGAGAAGTGCTCTCAAGCGATCTGGTACGGCGTCCCCGCCTCTCGTTGACTCCTCCTGCAGGATTTTGATGGGAAGTAGCATTTGACATGGTTGTTCTAAGGTATTCCTCCGACAAGAAATGCGGAGATCGTTGCCCTTGTCGAAATATTGTGTTCTCATCGATTGGGATTGATCGACGAGAATCCTCACTGGCGCGATCTCTTGGCTGTTCTTTAGATATGCGCCTTGATCTAGGGCCCAGTACGTTTATCATGGACCTTCGCTCAACTGCTTTGTCTTTCTCCATTACATCGGCTGACTTGTCAAGATCCGCCTCGCGCATCTCCACGTCTTCTTCCCGATCTGTCACAGAGTATATGTCTTCCTCGTCTGGCAGGCCTCCACCTTCGCATGAAGAAGGTATATGTTGTTGAATGGGGGTGATCAAAGAATGCTGCCCGCCGTCTAGATTGGTTAAATCGTTGGTCTTGTCGAAAAACGCATCGATGATGTCCCGCATGACAAATAGAGTGCTGGGATTCCGTCGTCCTCGATCGGCAGGTCCGTCTAATTGAGGAGGGAAAGCTACTGATTGGAGGCTTATGTAATTCTTAGTGAACGGTATGCCCCCACGCCAGTCAGCTGGAATCCCTGGTCGCGGAACATAGTCAGGCACTGATGGGGGTCCACTCTCGCTGTTGAGAATGCCTGTGATCTTTGCATTATCAAATCCCCAGCTATGCGCGAGGTGCGCGAGGTATCGAATGCGAGATCTTTCAGGGAAAGCAGGCATAGTCTCGCCTCTGACATCCTGTCGCGGGTGATTTGTCGTGAGCCGCGCGAAGTGCCTTAGCGCAGCGATGAACAGATGTTTGTAAGCACCGTATCTGGTAGGCCTTCCTGCAACCACTTCCAACCTCGAGTCAGCGACTTCGACGTAGTAAGCATCTCGAGCAGACCAGCCGTCTCCAAGGCTCTGATATAAGGTCGGAGTTTCTCGCTTCTTGTCCAAAAGAGGTTCCATGAAGTGTTCCCTCAAGAACTTAGCCCCCAAAGAAATATACTTCATGTTTTCGTGGAACGTCTCGAGGCTCGGAATGATAACTTGCACCGAGAGCACCCTGTCTCGGACGGCATCCCTAAGATCCAGGTCTTTCAGCCCGCGGAAGAGAGTCCCGGCAGTAAACATGCGTCGTATAGCAAGCTTATCGACCTTGCTAGTTGAGGGTGCCCGAAATTGGAGACATTGGACGGTCTCTAGATCCACGGCGGCGTTGACCTGAGGGTTGTTGCCTGTGATATCCTTCCACACAGTGAGGATATGGCGCAGATAATGAGAGATCTGTTCATCAATATGCAAGGCTAGGTGCTTGTGAATATTGCCAAGTTTGAGACCACCGGTCACACCAGGAAATTGATCCAAAGCGTCGAGGTCCTTCACAAGCTGGATGTTCTTTAACAAGCCTTTCAGGCTAATATGCTTGCAGGGTGTCAGACGCGCCCGACACTCCTTCTCTCTAAGCTTATCCTTGTTTTGCATGTACTTGCGGACAAGGCGATAAATTTCGGCATCCGAGTAAGGTATCTCATGAGAGGCATATTCAACTTGATCCTGAAGGACCTGCCTATTTGCCGGGGATGTGGACAGCTGAAACGGAAACCGCAACCAGTTACCCTGGACACGGTACAACCTTACCACCCACCACGAGAGTGGCCTATTCTGGGTCAGAGCCCTCAGCCTGTGCTTTCCATCAAGACAAGCTATGCGATGACCTGAGAGAAGGGGATAATCTTTTTGCTGTATCGTGGACGCCAGGGCCCGCTCTGTAAGGGAAAGGGCCGACAAGATGGATCTCAAATCGCTGGATGTGACAATTCCTTGTATGTGGTTTCGTTCGTCCAAAGGCCTGCGTTCTGTCTTCTCGAAATATTTCCAGGTACGGTTCACAGCATCTTGGTCGATCTGTCTGCCTTTGCCGTAAGGGAACAGGGACTCGACCGGACATCGAACAATACCGACTAACTCCATTGTTTGCTGCCTTGCCTAAACTGTTGTCGTCGAACGTTCCTCCAGGGTATACTTATTACATGCCACGGTTCAACTACCGATGCATTTCACCGGATCTATAATTACTTCTGGCGCTTAACCTGAGCCGCCTGTCGAGGCGCTATCCAAGAACAGTAAACTGAGAACAGGAAACAGAACTATGGGGTATGGTCACGACTGTTTCCTCTAGCACAAATACGGGCCTTCATCTTCAACATGAGACCCCATGCCAGGGTGACACGCTATGGCCAAGTCACAATGGCAATCTCTCCTTGGGTTGATCTCAAATTCGGAAATCGGGGCGAACTTCGACCCATCCTCATTGAGCACCATGAAGCATATAGAATCTTCGATAACCAGGCTTTCCATCCAAGACTGATTCTTGCTATTGGAAGCGCCGAAAAGCGGCATTTCTATCGAAACATCGAGCTTGACACACAGGTCCCAGGTAGCGGGATTTTTCTTCGTCCTGTGCAGCTTGCCACGCTCTTTATTGATTGCGAGCTGCACAATCAGTGCACACTCGACGCCTGCGAACTGGCAGCCCCTGCAGGACACCAAACGCGCCACGTGCTTCACTGCGCCGTTACACCCAACAGTCCCCCGCAAAGAATAACACAGTTCGCTCTCGACATGTATTGGCAGCTGCTCTTTCCTTTCGCCTCCGTTGTTCTGTTATTTGCAGATGATCTCGGAGGCTTGGAGCCCGTCATTGAGCTGCTTGTATCCTGGACTCGGAGAGCAAGGCTTAAACCGCTACTGTCCCCGCCAAGGATCGTCGTTGTCTTTCATTGGCGACACCGGTCGAAGATGGAAACTTTTGAGGTTCGCCTCCGCGCACGACTCGCAGGCCATGGCCTCGCTGCAACGTCTACTTTACCCAACAAAACGGTCAGTGCGCCGATCTATCTAGATGATGAGCATGCATTTGAAAGCGTCCATTTGATTCCAACCTGGAAGTTGTGCACCGAGTTTCTCGTCCAAGTTGAAGAGTCATTCGGCATTCGCGAGAACGCGGGCTTCGCTTTTAGCGGGGAACACACGAAAACTCTCCTCCAAACTGCAGTGAACCAGTTCGGCCAGAGCTGCGGACAGCAGATTGATTTTCATGATGCTGTTCGTCTGCCGAACCCAATTCCACAACAACTTGCGGAAGGAATTTCCTATTTCATAAAGGCAACCCACGATTTAGACCTGGACCAAACTATGATTATAGCTTCCGCTCTGGATATGGACGCCCATCCACCGGGCGCGCATTGTAGGTCTTTCCCCACCTGCCCTGGCTGACTAGCATCCTAGCGTTACTGACAATCCATGTAAAAAAGTCTTTCCCCCATCATTGACATTCGAGAAGTGGTATAGCGTTATTCTTTCACGAGTGGAGAACGATACGAAACAAGTAGGCCTGAAAGATCAAGTTCGAGAGAAGTTTATTGGATTTGCTATGGAAAGAAGAGATGGTTCATCAGCTCGCGCACACTCCCATCTGGTCGGCCAATTCCCGTGTGCTTGGAAATCATGGCCTAATAATTTTATCTGCTTGTTGTGCCTCTCACGATCAGCATTCAATTGCCTGCGTTGCGATCATCGACTGTGTGACGCTTGCGTCATAATAAGCGGCACACTACGGCTGCCTAACTCTCCGGATATTCTTATCAATCACTGCCCCCTGTGCCTCACACACCACGGGGTGTCAGTTCGCTTACGACCACCTACTGCTGGGCTGAGGATGCTCGAGCTAGGGGGTACATCCCAGAGTAAATGGGAGATGCTCAAGTTTCTCCATGAACTGCAGTCCATCATGGGGCTGCCTCTATCGTTGCAGGAACAGTTTGATCTAGTGATTGGCTCAGGAATAGGTAGGTAAGCACCTTTTCTTTTCCTGACGGTAGAATAGGACATGCTAAACAAATCAGGGCTATTCTTCGCGCAGACCGCATTCTTGGAAGATTGGGCACTGACAGATTGCCAGTACCATATGAAAAATCTCCATGACCCAAAAATCATTGATACCAAACAATTCCTCGTTTCCTTCGGCAAGAGACTCACGTGGAAGATACCCAAGATGATCAGGATGAAAGGGTTGTTCGTCGTCTTCGTCTTTGACAGCCATCGAGCGTCGCACACAATCGAAGGAGATCCGGGGGTTCGTGGCTTTCTGCGCCGGCAACATACCGATGTCGCCGTGCGCTACATGGGAGCACATTATGACAGCTTATCCCTGAAATCTTCTGCATGCCGCATGCTGTCCTCCTTATTTTACGTTGAACTTGCTTTCGCTCCCCGCTTCTACTCAACGTCGGAACGCGTGCAGGCCCGGCTGTTGTGCCGGCTACCGCCTAGCGCAGCACTGACAAGCCTAGTCCGGGACTTATACCTAAAGGGCACGCGCATCATCTTCTGGGGTACAGAGCTCGCGCCTAACGTCAAGAGCCTCGTGACGTTATCGTCACTGTCACGTTGTCGTCGGGGCGAGCCGTTCGTCAAACGCCTCGACATGGCGGTTGAGAGTCTGGATTCAAAACTCCATGTGGTGATTGATGACGGTTTGATGGGTGAACAGAGCATTAGCCATTGTCCTTATGTACTCCGAGAGTTAATTCGTGATCAAGGTCTAGATTGTGTCTTTGGAAGGAGCGACCATTGTGGGATTGACATGGCTAGGGATGTAGCTACAACAATCACTGAGGAAATTGTGGAGCTTGGTGAGGAGCTGGGTCGATTTTCTTCACGGGAGGAAAGCTGCGACACCTTCTTCTAGGGTGATATCTATCCACAGTTTGACAAAACCTTTCACTTTACAGCCGTTTAAAATAGACGTTTGGAATTGAGAAAACTATTGACATTGGCATACAGCGGGGAAATTTGGTATGAAGAAAACGGAAAAGAGGCAAAAAGAGAAACACCCTAAGAAATCACAAGGGCAAAAAAAAAAAACAAAAAAAAAAAGAAAAAAAAAGAAAGTACCCATTAAACTTAGACAATGTTGGTTATCCTTCTCGCGCGTTGATCAACAATATCCATCTCTGTGTCTGCAGCATTTGAATGTGCATCCTTGTTCTTGTTCTTTGGGTTTACCAAGGCAACCTGTGACTCTGAGCGACCGCCGTCCTTACAGTGGTTAGGCGGCATCGACGGGGCAACGAAATCCACGTTCGCAAATTGAATACTCCGCTTCGACGTAATGTTTTGCAGAACAATATTCCGGATCTGATCGACAAATTCAACATCACCAGATGCTAGGATAGCAACTTTATCAGCGGGACCGTTTTCAGGATTCTTTGTCTGGAAGCTTGCCTACCGACAACGATGGTCTCACCAGGGTATCGCGTCTCCTGTCGTAACTCCCTGGAGAAGGAATCAAAGCCAAAACTGGATCGTGCACTCCAATACGCATTCTTCTTAAATGGCTTGTCCCCCTTCTTTCGATCGGGATATACACACCAGACTACCAGAAGGTTCTGCAGAAAATGTATGAGAAGAGAAAGTATGGCGCCAGGAAGGACACTTACCTGGGAGTCAAGCTCCTGCAGAGAACTAAGGTGATCAGCTACCCACTCGTCCTGGTCATTATGTTCCAGCCACCAAATGAGGTCAACGTTCCGACTGAAGTCGGCAAAGACCGGCTCGCTCGAATCGCGCAGGCGAGCGTGCCGGCTTCGAGCCTCGTCGTCCCTTCGTCTACGACCAGCCAATTGAAGTGCGAAAGGGAGAACCCCAACGATACCCATGCCTTTGGCTGTGAGTACCACGGTCTCGAACCTGTGCAACTTCAGATCTCGGCCGTAAGGGCCATCAAGGCGAAGGCTGTCCCCAGACGAGACGGAACCGAGGGAGTTGGCATGATGGCCTGTACGGGTGATCAAGAATGTAAGATCTGAGACCTCCCCGTTGATGAACTGTTTGGGTCTGCTCCAGAAAGGTGTCATTGGGTAGCCGCGAAATAAATCGTAGAAGGGGAGGGGACCATTGAAGAAAACATAGAAGTAGCAGCCGGCGAAAACTGTGACAGGCTTATCAGTGGCCATCTTCAACCGTACGACGCCATCCTTATCCCAGCGTGCCTCAACAGTTGCTCGGGTACGACTGAGAGGGAACATGCGGATGAGCCTGTAAAGGTGGGTTGAACCCAGCAAGCCGCAGGACACAAACACCGGTATACCCACGCGGGCGGACTCGCGCAGCACGACATGCCAGACGAGCCCCCCAAGCACACCTCCTGCACCCAGCAGATGCAGCAGCCCAAAAAACCTTCCGAGAAATCGACGAAGCCATAGGGACACGATGATCATAACCAAGAGCCCGCCAGCCGTCGGTGGCAGGCATCAGCAAAGAAGTCACGACTTTTTCGTATGGGGAAGAAGCAAACTCACTATGGTCCCAGACTTTGTGGAAGCATCAAAGATTCGACGGCGATACAAGATCAAACCAGAATGTAACAGAGCCTCAGCTGTGGCGATCACGGCAATACAGCGGTGCGCAAGATAGTAAGAGGAGAGTGGGATGTGAACCAAGTCAGCCAGGGGATTCGTCTTGCCACCAAGAAAAACAAGCATGAGATTCGCAGAAGCAATGGTCCCACTCCTCTTTTCTAGGTCCTCTTTGCCCTTGCTGCCTATACTAAGAAGGAGAGCATTTGCGACGATATAGATAACAAGCACAGTCAAGCCCAGGCCCGAGAACCCGGCGTACATGCGTCGGAATGTTAGTTTGGCGTATCGGAAGTAGGCAAACCCTACACGGACGTGCGGCTCAACCCGTATGTATAGAAAACGGCCAAGGAGGAAAGCAAGAGGGAGCGCCAGCGCTCCGCATAAGACTTTGAGGTAGAGTAAAGCGTAATCCATCATCATGCGAACAGTCTTTTTGCACCTACTTACTTCCCCTTCGCAATGCGGCTCCAGCAGAGGATTTTATGTGCCCAATTGGTAGAGAAGGACGGTTTTTATCAATCCGTAGCCGCGCGCCTACTCGTGAATGAAAACTGTAAGCTGTTAAGGCGCTTCAGCGTCTACCAAAATAACATCAGAGAAGACACTGGACACTTACACCCCGCCCCTCCGCTCAGGGCTTTAAAGTCCCCAGGTCTCTCCCTCTGTTCTCAAAAGCTGTTATCCCCGCATCACAAAGCCGCACCTTGATCTTCAGTGGGGTCATACATCACTGTCGTTACATCCTGCCCATCATAGACACAAATCATACTCGTCCTTCTTCCTTTCCTTTCCCAACTCAATCGGCCACCTTAAAACCATGAACAGCTCCAAGCGACAGCTTCCGAAAAATATTGAACGAAGCATCACAACCCGTGCTGAAGGCATGGTGAGGAAAGCCTTAGAGCTCTCGAGATTAGGAGCGCGCGTGGCCTTATATATCGAAAAGGTAGATGAAGGCAAAGCCTTCCGCTTCAAAACGCATACCACCATGGAGCCGAACTGGGGCCTAGCTACCAATTTTGTCTCTGGAGAGTCTGCGCCGGAGCCACCAGCTGCTCAGTCACCGAATTTGCGTTCTACACCGTCTCTACCGGACATGGAATCTCTCGATTTGAACTGGCCTTCCATGGGAGGCACCCCTAAAATTGAGCCGCTGCCTTTGCTCGCCTGGGATGATATCGGGCTAACTGGTATGCCTTGTCTCCCGGTGAACAGTGGTACGTCTAGCGCTGCAGCGCCTCCGCTAGCCAGCAAGCCCGTAGGTGTGGAGGCGGCGTCAGGACCTTCACGAAAGCGCCCTCTCTCACTGGATGAGCCGCCATCAGAACTGCGCACGTCGAAGAGAACAAAGAGAAAACGGCCTTCGTCTCCATGGTTTGAGAAATAGCCCTCCTACCCTGTGTTCTTAATTTGGTAGTTTTAGTTAGTTTTGTGTATCTTAATGCTTTTATGTTGACTTTAAGGTATTCTGGGATGCAGAGACGTTCAGCAGTTATGTGTGCTGTAAAGCCCCCTCTCCCCCAACTAGAATGGATTTAATCATTTTAATTTATAATTAGTTACAAAATAAACCGCAGATCTCTATAACTGAATCCTTCCAAATCAAAGACGGTACAGCGTTTAATCATAGGGTTTTCCAAAGGCTAATGGGCTTATTTTCTTCCAATTTCGAAGCTTTCCATGGCCCGAATCAATTCAGCTTGCGGCTGTGGTGGCTCTAAGCCGACGTTGTTGGCGTGACCATGATCTTGAGTGATTGCCCGATAGGATCTCTGTAGGAGAATTTTTCGCTTTCTGCGTCTCTGGTGTAGAAGACGGATCAATTGTATGTTGCTGACGTCGACATAAGGCGATGCGACGTGACGAGGATCTATCGGCTGATCAGACGCGGTGTACTTAGACCCGACAAAGGGGTGAGGCGTTGGTGGGCGCTGAGGTATCTGCGGTTCGCTAGGCTGTCGAGATGCGTCCATGATGTGTGTATGAAGCAAAACAAGATGGTTTACGCAAAAGTCTATAGAATGATTAGGAAGGTATATTTTGATCTCTCTTAAGAGTAAAATGGAAAGAGTGCCTGTTTAACTACTTTGCACCGAAATACGGTACTGTGGCAAACAGGTTCTCGTTACAGGTAACAGACTGCTGTAAGTGGAGGCGCTCAGTCAGTGGTTATTTACAGCAAACAGTTTGCGTATGTGAACCGCGCTATATAAAAGTCCAAAGAACATGCTTTACCATGATGAGCAAAATAAACAAGACAAAGAATAGCCTCTGTTTAATTAAATTTTACCGCGTCTTCCCCCTCTTCCACAATGTCTGGCGAAAAAAAATGGCCAGACGCGCGAGTCAAATATGAACTCCACGAACACTTGGCTCGCAACAATATACACTTCGATTCTCACACCAGTCGCGACCAGATGATTGATCTTCTGGAAAGGCACGGAGTCTCGTACAAAGACGTCATGGCTGATGGCAGAATGGATAAAGAGTCCAAACTGCCTTTTCCGCCAAAGGCTACTCGCGATGCTAGCCCAGAAACCAACTGGCGTAGTAAGAGACAGAAGACACAGGACGAGGGGCTACCTAAGGCTGAGCTGGAGTTCCTAGAGGACGAGAAGACCCCAACCCTCCTCCCTAACCTATGGAGATTGCCTGAACCTGAGCGGAAGGAAATTCTCATCAGTTCTGGCCAAGATTTCAAGAACAAATATCCCGAGAGGGATATTTTCCAAGTATGGTTCTATGCGGACCATGTCATTGAAGAATATGGAATAAGTGATGCTGGCGATAAAAAGGTCAACGAGTTTATCGATAATCCCCTGCAATGGGATACCATTACCTGGGGTAATGACGAGGATGACGTCGTCTTCAAAAAAGCTCGCATGAACAAGGCATTGAAACACTTGCAAGCCTTCAGAAACAGAAATCCAAAGCCTAGTAACAATTCATCTGGTGGTACGACTGGTGGTACTACTGATGGT
>JAAVUC010000231.1:0-62483 GCA_014898925.1 Fusarium nelsonii | reverse complement strand
GCTTCGCCTCGACCTCAAGGGCCTGGCGGGACCACGAGCTTCGCCTCGACCTTAGGCTGCTTACTTGAGCGGGCTTCAGCCTTTTCCTCAACTTTAAGCTGCTGGCTGGACCGCAAGCTACTCGCTCAATCATAAGTAGCTACCTTGGCTACAGATTGAAGATTTCGCTTTGACTTTGGCCTTTCGATGTGACGAACCCTTGCTTCCAACCACAAGCTGCCGGCTTTTCCTCGATCTTGGGTTGTTGGCTCAACCATAAGATACCGACTGCAAGCATCCGGCTGACCGCATCAACTTTGACGATCCATCTTCACAGCTGTGGACCGACCAGGCGCCCTTATACAAACATTGCAAGGACACTTCAAATGGTAACAAGACGTTGGGCTGTTGAGGGGTGAAGAATGAAGGGGATAGAACTGGGTGTAAAGCGAGGTGGCTGTACTGTGGATCACTGCGCACGTGTTTATTCTAGCGACAATGTGCGAGACACGGGCCGCATTTGCTACGATCATGTTGCAAGGAGGAGAGGAGCATTGCTTTTTAACAAACCCCAGAGTCATGAAAGACTTGATTCCTCCAGCATAAGAGATGAATTAACTTAGTCACTTCATGAGAGTTTACACATGCTCTTAGGCTATTTGTTTCTGACACCCTAAGCTTTGGTCTCTACTTTTTCTGCCACCGCTAGAGTGTATCAACTCACACGATACGAACCACACAGACGTGCTCGGAAACTGCTCGAGTCTTCTGCTTTATTATAGCTAAACAGAATAATCCTCGCCTGTACCGGAGACGCACGCTTGGGATCTCGTCTTGCAGATGCACCACGAGCGAGGCAGTGGGAGTATACTCTATAGACCCAGATCAAAGACGTCCTTCAATCAAAAGTTTCAGAGGCAGATAGTCCCATCAATGGCAACCTTTTTGTATTACACTGCTACAGATCAAGCTTGCTCGTTTCTTTTAATTCTATATTCCCATTAGTATCACAGCCTGTTTGCCAATGTTTTTGTTGTGCATAGTACAGTGCGACAGAGAATGAATCGCAACATCAATACCAAATAGATGTTTACTGATTGGGACAGAATATGACTTGGACAGTATCTAGTATGCATCCGTGTACGTCGATACTGCGGTACTGCAAGGCTTCCTGGATTCCAGTATTCCATGAATAGCTTATTATCAACTTGTGCATCTGGTTTCTTGTTCCAATTCCCAACATGACCCAGCGGCCCAGCAAGGTCTTCCAATACTCTGAGCGTTATCAACAGCAAGATTGGCTTCTCCTCAGCAAGGCAGAACTCAACATGCCAACACAATGGGGCTTAACACGCAGGGAAAGAACTAATATCATGGAGTATTTGATGAGCTCTTTGTATGCTTTCACTGTGGTCATGGAAATCTATTCAGCTTGTATCAAACGCCGTATCCGTGTTTGCATGGCTGTCAATAGGCGCGTACATCACTGTTTGATGCAGTGGTTCATTTTCAGCCTCTTTT
Source organism: Fusarium nelsonii (assembly GCA_014898925.1). NCBI lineage: Eukaryota > Fungi > Ascomycota > Sordariomycetes > Hypocreales > Nectriaceae > Fusarium > Fusarium nelsonii. Next base: position 60,983 of record JAAVUC010000231.1, on the reverse strand, counting down.
GCCTCCGAATTAACAATCATGAATCATGAATGCTTCTATCTGTTCCAGTGTACTGATTCTGGCGTTCTCGAATGACTAACTGAGTCAACAAGCATCTGTTTGGCGTTAATGCCGTGATTCATTCCCGATTTTCTCGCGTAACTGCATCAACAAACATCAATTCTACGTGGGTATAATGATTCACTTCGTACCCTCTCTTGTGATTGCTTCAATAAACGACGGAACTGTGTTTGAGGCAATGATTCACGTTGAAAATTCGCCATGATTCATACGCACCTTCTCTTGTGACTGCTTCAACAAACGTAGGGATTGTGTTTGAGGCAGTGATTCATGTTGGAATTTCGCCTATGATTCATGCGTACCTATGTTTGATGCTTGAGGCAATGATTCATTCTACTTCTCTTAGGAGCAGACTGTGCCCAAGAATCTGTGTATAAATTCGTAGTCTTCCACCGCTCTTCTCTTCTCCTCCATCATCACCTCTTTTTAACAAGATTGCCTCTGACCACTACGACTTGTCTAATAAATACACAAGTTGATCCTCACTCCCTGCCACCATGTCCGCGTCTACATCCTCTTCTGGCCCCCAAGGCTATGCCAGCGAGGTGACTCAAGACTGGGACCCTCGTGCTTTGAAAGTCCGGTTGCCCCAGGGTTTGAGTCCTGCTCTCAAGGTGGAAAAGGGAGATAAAGTTTTTGTTTTTCAATTGAATGGCCCCCCAGAAAGCCGATACGGCTACACTCAACGTCCCTTTGGAGATACATTTCAGCGAGGTAAGGATATACTGGAAAGCATCTTCAGATACACGCTATAAAGCTGACTCTTATGCTCCAGGTTAGGTACCTCTTGACATACTCATCAGAGGGGCGAGGGTAGTCAAGCCGCTCCCTATCGAGATTCCGGCCGCGAATCAGACTTTCGGAGAGAGTGCCGCGTCTACTTCCGACAGAGATTCGAGAAATGTTCTGCAAGAAACCCTACGTGAGCTTTGGCGCACCGTCAAAGCCAATGAGACGTCCATAAAGAGGGTCATCCCAGGAATGTCCGAAGCAAGCAGCAGCATTCTCTTCCACCGCCGAGCGCCACAGTATGCCGACATTGTCTTCAATGGTAAGTCCTTTGTCCTTATCAGGTTCGATCATCGGCGTCAACTAATGTTCGTTAGACCTGGTTCCCCAAGCCGCTGCTATCATGGCTAACGGAACATTCGATGTCAATGCACTTCGTACTCTGCCGCAAGTCTCGCCGGACTACCCTAAACAAGCCGGTATCTATCTGATTCTTTACTGGGACTTTGGTGGTGTCCGATCAGGGAATCATACCTTCGATACGGTGATTTACGTCGGCCAAACAATTCAGTTCCAGGGCCGAAAGTCCCAACACCAGCAGAAGGCACAAACATCAAGCTCTATCCATTACCGTTTGGCAAAGAAAGCCAAAAGAATGGCGATGGTACCCCTTCTTCTGGTATCTGGGGGCGATCATCCACCCTCCTACTTGGATATCGCAGAGTTCTCTATGGTCTGTCTCCTGAGAACCTGGTATGCCACATTGTTCAGGCCTTCGGAGACCAGCGCTCTTGGGTCATATGCTACAGACTTCGATTCATGCCTAGCATTCTCACGATTGATGCGCGAAGTTTCGGATCGCACCGGCTGGGCTCCTGAGCGAACCTACGGATTGAACTGGCATACGCCTATTCTAAGCTCTCCCCGAGCCGATGTTCAGTGGACGTCATGGTACTCTGAGTCAGACGAGATGTTCTATTACAGAACCCGCCGCAAGATACTACGTCGTGAAGTAGCAACCGAGATCTACTGGCAGGCGGAGAGAAAGGTCCTTGTTCCCACCCAAGTGGCAACAGAAGCTGGTTTTGAGCACGGCCAATCCGTCCACCTTGTTGTGGAAGTGAAGAAAAGGGGCAATGAATACCTTACTCATCCCTTCCGATTCGTACGCTACCCCCCAAACATTGGTCCCAATCCGGAGCTCGAAAAGCTGCGGTCACTCGCCGTTTCGATCCAATGGCTTGACGAGGAAGGTAAATGGAAACAATACTATTTCGAACGCCAGACTATCTGGAAGAAACTCAGTAAGACCAATGTGCCTGAGATTTACCGTCAAGCGCTCTTCATGCTTTCAAATGTCGAGCAGACCATTTACACCAATCTCCCAACTTGGGCTCTACCTACAGCTCCAGCTCGGATCCATTATCTACGGTACGATCACCTTGCACAGAAGTTGGTTCTCCAGGTTATGCATCCCACGCAGAAGGCTTGGCCTCCAGACTACACAATGGAACAGAACACCATACGACTTCTTCAGCTGTTCCCCGATGATCCAGATGCTGACACAAAGGTCGCGGAACGACCTGGAATCGACTTCCTTGGTAAATACCGAAAGACGTGCGATGTGTGCTTTTCACAATCCACTGTAAGTTACGACCCTTACACAGATGACATTACAAGCAATAGCGAAGCATTCTTCGATGGTTACTGACGGTTGACTTCCATAGACAACAGCATGCCGATACGATGAGACCACTCGTACCTGCCAGGTCTGCAACTGCCTAAACAGACCATGCACGTTCTCTCGAAGCGACGACAATCTGATCGACTTATTCCTCTATAAAGAGCCTCTGGAGGAACTTGGTATTGCTCCCCACATGGCACGAGACCGCACCTCAATGGTTATGAACATGAAGAAGGCTCCTTTCGACCCTGACATTGAAGCCGAAGGGCAGGGTGAGTTGGCGTGAAGATAAGGTTGTACAAGGAGATGTCTTTTGGAATGATGGGAAGTTGAATGGTTTTTTGCTTTGCGGTTTTTTCTCTCAGGTGCGCTTTCTTCGCAAATGAAAGGAAGTTGAATGGCTCTTTGCTTGGCGGTAGTTTTTCTCAAGTCTGTTTTCGTTTTCTTTATCTGGTTTCTGAGGGGTTTTTTGTTTCGTCTGACGATTTTTCCTCTCATGAAACCATAGTTCTTAGTCTATTCTAGTTTTCAATTGATTTGCTTTGACAGTAAAAGGTTGGCAGCATAGGTCGGGTGAACCATTTAGCAAGTCATAACTGCATTTGGGTTGAAATTCTCCTGAGAAGCATTGTTCAGTTCAGTGCTGTCCTCGACACCATCCTCCAGGTCTGATGCATTAATACGCTCCGTGCTCAATGTCCGCCGTTGATCTACGCCACCGTTATAATACTATTAAACCACTGGTAATTATCTTATCGTTGACATGACAAGCTCTTTTGTCATGGAGGTGATAAGATTCTTGTTGGTTTCTTCCGAGTTACCTGAAAAAGTACTTGGGCCGACAAGGAGACTGTGAGATAGAACCACAATCTTCACGCTACTAAGACCAAGGTCATGGCCTCTTTGAAGATAGATAAAAGAGGACAGACTTTACATAGATTCTAGAGCTTTGGCGCGCTTAATAGAAACTGATTCTTATGTGTGACATATCGTTCCATTGATCTTTTGAATGTGCTTCTATTAATATTGAATTCACTCCAATTGGATGCCATTTGCTGTCGGATTTAGTATCTTAACTGGAGATTTCCCTATATGACTGTCTGGGACAGTCCCTTTGTCTTAGTTGTGGTTTACTGTTTCCCTTAAAACAGTTAGGCTTAAAAGTAGCTAAAAGTTATCTAAGGCTAGAGATCTTATATTATAACATCAACTATTCTAGGGGGAGAACTAGGTTTAATAATTGTATTTTACTAAGGGGAAAGTCTCGAATTGCATATAGATAATATCTGATTCATAGACACTTTATAGAGGTGCCCTTATATCCTGAGGATCTACTGAATTGACTTCGAATTAAGCCCAATTAGGAATAGATGCAATAATCAGTAATGGTAATTAGAGGAGTTCCAATATTAAAGAAAGTAATATTTAAGCTCTTATCTGAGGAATAGATTACTATTAAATAGACTTCTTACTACCCAGGTAGGTTAGCTAGCTTAATAATTTCAGAGTTAGTAAGATGGGGTTCTAAACTCCACTGATAAGAATACAAGAGTTTAAATATACATTATAAATACCACCATTTAGCAGCAGCAGCAACAACAATCAATAATATTGAATTGAATAATATAACAATCTTATCATGTAAATGATGAGGCAGCTGGCTGCTGCTGCTGCCTAAATCAACGCACGTAACCAGGACTAAGGTATGTGTATATCATTCTTTATTATTAACCTCTTCCTTTCCTTGCTTCATCCCCCCTTCCACAACACCTCAACCCTTCTCAATCTTGGTTCGCCTTTCATCGCACTTATCACTTACAGGACATTATCCCTGTCACCAGATTTTTGTTCAACAGCTGTTGAGAATGGCCGACGAAACTGCGAATCCGGCGAACCCTGAAGGGGATACCGTGATGGGAGAAGCTTCTCTTCGACACGATACCACGAGGCAAGACGCCCCATCCGCTGAACCAAAAGAGCCTGCAAACGGAAAGATAGACAATCGCGAAATCTTTAACTATTGACCCTTCGACAAAATAAGTAAAGATGAGCTCCTCAATAGTGCTAAGCCACAGTGGTTAAATAGCGAACTGGCTTCTGACCCTTCAATTGCTCCCAAAGAATAATCTTATACTGAGCGGAAGGAAATATACTTGAAGTGGAAAGCAACTGGCTATCCTTAAAGTATTTACGCCGCAATCTAATGGCTAGCAGCCACTAATGATATAGGCGTAATAGTAAATTAAATCTTGGTGCATAGCCTCCTCGGCTCGAGAGCCACATATTAACACAACGCTGACATCACTTGCTTGTAGCAACATGTTATGTGATCCGTTGCCGAGTATATAATTTGATGAATGTAAGGATCTGCTTTCAGCCAGGGCCGTAAAAGGCAAGAAATTATACGTCCAGACAAAGACATTCGACAAGTCAAACAGAACCTCGGAGTTGCCAAGGAACTTCCGGTTATCGAGATAAAACGAGCTTGCAGACTCTGGCTAACATGCCACCTGAAAAGGGTAGGAACTTGGACGTCTGTTGTATATATATAAGCAGGAGTCCGGGCGATGAGTTATGGATAGTGACAAGAACTGGACTAGCAGCGACTGACTGTATTGATCAGAGGATAAGAATCTAAGCCAGAATATGGCCCTTTCCTTCTATCTATATAGGTGATTTTGATTAATTCACTGATATCTCCCTTCTGAGGCAGCGATTGCTTGTCCTGGCCTTTGTCCCTTTAATTGACAAGCGACCGGCTGGTTGCTGGGGCAATCCAACAAACAATATAGTCTAAATACCCTATGGATGTCTTGTTCTAATCATTGCCTTGATCAAATCCAGAAGCTCATATACTACTAGTATGTCCTGGAGCTGCTTGATCTTGGGCTTGATGAAAGATATGAGATAAGTAGCAAGATCCACGCGTGACCTTGTGCCGTTGAAGGAGCGCAGAGTGTAGCAAGGCAAGATTGGTTTTGTCTTGTTTGCTAGAGCTGCTACCAGTGCTCCCCTTAAAAGGTACGATGGTGAGTCTTGAGTGGATTCTCACGCTCTTCGGGTTGTTCGTCTTTGTCGGGCTGCACTGACGGGAAATTCGGGGACGTGGGGTAGCTCTTACACCTCCTGCCCTCCGCTAATGCAAGGCACGCCTGCCCCCGCCCGCATGCCGATCGACGGGGCATTCTCTACCGCAGCGTACCTTCCATTTCGTCCTGCTCAACTCTCGTCAGCAAACAAACCCGCCATCACTTACCAACATCACAGAAGGCCTAAGTTACTGCCTGCTTCGTGTAATTGCGTCAGAGAGTGACTCGATAACGCAGCGAAGATACGTTTCCCGAGTTGGCCTCGAAAGGATGTCCTTGATGGAAGTGTAATCTGCACCAGTATCGACAATCTGAAAGGTGCAGGTCTGCTAGTTGGCTGAAGAAAACACAGCTATGCTACAAACGATCTTCGGTACCTTTAGGCACGCAAAACAACTGGCAGTCTCGGAGACTACATTGTGAGAAGAAAGGTCTTGCGAGATCGCACCGTATATCGTTCAATCTGACCACCAATGTTCGCTCTTACTCGCCCTTCGATGTCTACCTAACCCCCCTATCTAAAGGTTTTACCTGTTATGGCAAATACTGGATCGCTGAGACAATCTTTCGTATAAGCGCTGACCTGATTTCATCTCCAGTACCAAGTTGACGCCATAGCTACAAGTCGAAGCAGCCATCTGCGTCCTGTCAAGCTTACTTTACCACCATCTCCAGTCTGCACTGGCAACAATAACCAAGGAATCGACAAGTATTTTATATGAACCTCCTATTCTTAAGTGAAGCTTGTCTAAAGGGAAGGTTACACGATTTTTGTGTATGTCAATTGCTGCCTCCGAGATTAGTCCTCTTGCACCAAGCAGCATTGCACTCTACAGAAGTTCTTTACCTATCCAATACCTTTCCCAGTTCATCACAATCCTGCAAACTTGATTGTATCAAGGATACATGGCATCTTGCACTGCCACTGATAACATGGCCTGGGCAAGCCATATCTTCTTAGAAAAGGAGAAGTTTACATCGTAGCAGATGGACCATCAAGATCTTTATATCAGTTTGATCACAAACCATATATTGCCTTCGTCATGAAACTTTCATCTGTTCAAATTCTTATTTTTCAGTCGCTGTTGATAAAATCATCGTTCAACATTCAGCCCGCAACGCTGGTCAGAAACCTCCCAAAAACGCCGTTTCTCCTCCGGGTATATACACAGTCATACAGATGCAAACTATCCAAGTCAGGTAGTTTTGTTCTCACATCAACCCTAAAGACTTCTTTATTCGTGTTTTGTTTCGATGTCATCCTCTTTACTCGCGCTGCCATCTTGGTTCGGACAGGTCAGCCTCCTGGGGAATAACTAGCCCATCAACACTCTCGCGAGGAGTGTTACCCAGGAGAGCTTCGCGGTCCTTCTTCTCCTTTTCTGATTTGGATTCCTTCCCCGCCGCTGCATCATCCTCCTCTTCTGGAACGGCTACTAGACCTCCCTCGCTGGTCCAGCTAGCCGCTCGGCTGCTGCTGTACCCTCTTGGTCGAGTGGGTGCAAGGGTTGCCCCGGTAGGTGTAAGGGATCCAGACTCTTGTAGCTCACCCTGAGCCCCAGCATAGCTAAAATCTCCGCTTCCAATGCGCTCTTTCGTCATGGAGCCGCGGCGGGCAACGTAGTCGTCGAACTGGGTATCTCGCTTATGCGAGTAGACGCTGGGTGTTCGCTGGACGGTGCCCATTTCGAGAGATTCGCGCTTGGAGATGATGCTTGCTCGGGACGAAGTTGAAGAGAAGCGTTTGTCGCCTGACTGTTGGGCATAGGAAGTATCGCGCTCAATGTCGTCGTTGAAACCATAAGGCTTGACGTTGACGGGGTGGGTGTAGTCGTCATAAGCGGAAAGACGCTGGTACCTGCGCACCGAGTAGAACACCAAGACACCGGAAGTGATGCTGGCATTTGTCAGTGGGATTTCTCACCAGGTTCTGTGGTGACAAGAACTTACATAAAGGCACAGTCCAGTCCCAGAGCCACAAGAGAGTAGTGCTTGTCGTGCTTCTCGGTGTAGACAACAATATCAAGAGCGAGAGTAGAGATGGCGCAGGTCAACTTGATAACGTGGGTGAAGAGCATAGTCCATGGCGTCAAAGCCTCTGCAAAGTATTTTGCGACTTCGACGAAACTGCATAGGGATGCAACGAACCACAGGGCCACATTGGTAGCCTCCCATCTACTCAGGGTCAGTAAACAACAAGTTTGGCCACTTTGTACAAGCTTACACAATCTCGATTGTAGGATCGTCGTTCTTTTTGTTACTGTCTCTGTTCACCTTCATGCTGTCGCCTAGTCTGTAGGCGAAAAGGCCCATCATAGTCATGGACAGGCATAGTTGAAGGGCCCAAGTGGGGAAGAGGATCATTGTTCGCCATTTCGCCCGGTCGAACTGTGCCTGGGCACGATGATTTCCGTTGAGAAGCATGTCGTGGGTGGTTTCTTCAGTATTATGGGAGTTGGTTGATCCTCTAGAACAGCCCTTCACTTGACTTTGCTGTTGTCGTTTTCTTTCTCCAGTGTCTTCTCTACTCAATGGTGTCTTTTTGAAGTTATTCGTCTCTCATATGGTAGAGGATAGTTGTTTTGTTGTCATAAGTGTGTAATCACGGTCATCAGGCTGCTGGCTGATATGTCGTGTTATGTAGTCGTCGTGCCTATTTCGCCTTCGTCCTGCGTGCGTGTTGTATTGTAATTGTAATACTACGAAACTTCAAGGTTCCTTGTTCATTAAAGGATCGATCATTCAAGCGCCAGCAACAGTTCCCCGAGAGGGGGTCAGCCTTCTTATTTATTTACTACTAACTACCTAGTTTCATGTACTGCATACAATAAGTCAAGCCTTTGGCCTCCTCCGCTCCCCGCAACCCGAGCAAACTCAGCCCTCTCGTTCAGTATCCATGGGCCAGGGATGATGAGCCACCGCTCCACCATTGTGCAGTCAAGAGTGACGCTTTGCCGGGTTACTCAACTGGAATTGGGCTTAGTGCTGATGGAGGGCTGCGGCTGAGAGGAGAGCTTTGCTGACACAGGGTGAACAGCTCAGAGGGGCACAGATGGGACTTTGCGACATGACACAGAGCTGCTAATTTGCTGGCTGGCGGTAAACACACATGGTCAGTTGGGTAATTAGTCGCAGTCCTATGAAGAGGTTCTTTGTGAATTTCTTGAAGAAACTTTGCTCTTCACAGAGTTGAGATATACAGTACAGTATAAAGTCAACCTCGAAACTCAGCTAGGCTTTTCAGCTTCAGCCATAAAAAAGGGAGTAAATAAAACCATCAGCCATCTTTTGTCTTACTCAACAAGTAGTCTAGTCTAGCCGAAACTCAACGACTCCTCCTACGGATAATCGGGTTCGGGGTCTACTCTCAAACGGTAAATGAAGTGAATCCTTCCAAAAATTGACGCCAGGGTTAAGCGCGAGGCTGCGCAGCGGATCGTCTTATGATTAAATAAGCCCGCCCTGAAAATGAGAGGCATTTTTGTTTACGCCCAGGGCTTCGGAACCGAGTCCATCTTGTTCTCGAAAGCGGCAAGGCTGATTTTGGGTTTCATTGCAGTGAGGATAGTCAATAATGATCCAATTCTCTTCTCCACGCAGCCCTGTAAATAGCAACAGGAGGAATCACCATCCATTGTGGACTTGATACTGTTGGCTATGGGGCCTAGGCGATCTCGCTAAGGAACATGGTAGGAATCAAACCACCAAACTTCGCCTAGAGAGAGGGGAGAGAGAGCATTGCCTCAATTAAAGATCCTTAGGAAATCAATCGAGTTCGCAAAAGTGGCGATAGGATAGGTCAAGAGTGCGGTGAGTGGGGGCTGAAACCAGGATGTATTCACCAAGAGGTTGGGTCGGTCAACGGAGTTGTACTTGACAGTAGGCATCATCCAGTAGTGGGAATAAGATCATGAGGTACCGAGAATAGAAGCCCCAGCCAAAAATCTGGGAATATCATCTTGGCCGCATTGAATCGTTGGTAGCAAACTGCGCCTCGATCCTTTAGACTATTTGTTTCTGTTTCTACCAACGAGATGTTCTCGTCTGGCCATGATCAAGAATGATTCAATGCCCAGGCACCAAGAAACATGCAGAAAGGGCTGGATATTTGGCCAAAACAGTCATAGCTGCAGTTACAGTTGGAAGTTGGTAGGACTACAAGACCCTCCAATGGTAGCCAAGCCATGTCATCACAACTTTGGATCTAGGGTCTGCGGAGTCTGAGTGGATGTTTTTTTCAGGGCCCGCAAGGCTGTTTAGGTACAGTCGCAGGATGTAGCTTGAAATGGATAGCTTCAAGGACCTATATTGTGAGGATAATGACTTGGTTGTAGGGCTTGTAGACCGTCTTTCCACACAAGTTCTAAAATAGGTCAGGCATCTATCTGAGAACCTACTATTCTCCTTGTTCTATTTCTCTTAAACTATTGTAGGAAAGATGTAGGTAGGCTTAGTTATACTCTGGAACCACCTAATGTTTGAAGCATCTCAACCCGTTTTGGGTATACAATGCGGTGTTCTGATTCCCGCTTAGATCGTTAGATCAAGACGCGATTGGTCAGTTCGCATTTAGATATACTGGGTCACTGATTGTAGTAAGACTGACAGCATAAACAAAGACCATACATTGTAATGAGATGAACTTCAGTACATGCTTCACATAAATTTAACCTATACATAGTCTCACCTATTCCTTACCCACTGCTACGATCAAGTCGTTGCCGGGCATCGACCCCATCTCACAACAAAGATGACTGCGTCTCACAGCCTACTGTGCAAAACATCGTGATTCCACAAGAGCTCAAGTGAGCAGTGCTTCCATTTCTCGAACCTTATATCCTATTCTGTACAAGCCAAGCATCAACCGCTATTATTGTCTTGGGATCCCTCAAGCCATCGGATTGAATTGGATTGCTGTGTCTTCTTCCAAAGAGGCAACCGTCCCGTCCGTCCGTCTGTTCATTACGAGGTCCAGCTCTTTCTCCATCATTTAAGCAAGCAGAGGTGCTTCCAAATTATTGCTTGTTCTTCTGCTGCTTCTGCTGCTGCTGAGCGATGGCTCGCTTCCTGGTGGGAACTTCAGCGGCATTGAATTCAACGACGTTGCCCTGCCCGTCTGTCATGGCGGGAACGTTGACGTCGACTCGCTTGACTTGAAGATGTTAGGTAAGTTTGGCTTGGATTGGGGGCGAGATTGGACTTACTCAGGCCGGCAGAGGCGGCAGAGACGAGAGTGATGATGGTGAAAAGTGTGAACTTCATCTTGATTGATTAAAGGGAAGTAGTGATTGTGAGTTGGTTTGGTAGAAATTGGAATTGAGGTGTCGACCGGCGACGAGAAAAGATAAGACTGGACAGAGAAACTAAAGTGAAGAGTTGTAGAATGAGATGCTCAGCATGAAGAGATCACTGACTTTGGCTGGAAAGACAGAAGTATTTGTACTACGAATCTACATTTACGGTCTCTATGATGCTATATCACCCCCAGTTTATGTTTATGATATTATCACAACTCGAGACATCGAATAAGCTTCGTGAGACGTGTTTGAGGATCTCAGTCTCCGGCATTTGGGCCTCTTACTGACCCTACCCTCTGCGCCTCATTCGGGACTTGAAGTAGCCGACGCTTACATGCCAAAGGCTTCGTAAGCTCTCGAGTCTAGACTTGCAGTTTTCAAGATGAATCATCAAGAATTAAGAGTCGAATCCTGGCTTTGAAACATGGAGTTGAGCAATTCTGTAACCGGGGCGCGTTGATCAAACTGGCGGCTGCCCCCCTTCCGGTTGCAAGATGATACTTGGCTTTGTATCAGGGTCATCCCCACGATTCTGCTTGTTATGCGATATATTATAGATAATTTCCACTGCAGAGTCGCAATCGTTTCATCCGATCAAGTTCTCTTCTCTCTTTCCAAGCAAATATTACCAGCCCGGTATTTTAAAGTTGGAAATGGATACCTGCTGCGACACCGCCCAGCCCGCTACAAAAAAAAAAAAGGTTAACTTAACTTCCAGCGGGTCCTCCAGCGGCAACAATCGCGGGGTGGTTCAGGCCTAAACCGCCTGGAGATAGCTGGAAGCCACCCCATCTCCAAGTTAAAGGATAAACAAATAAAGCTTCCTTTTCCAACATAGCAGATAAGACGCTTTAAGCTTAATGCAGCTATTCAACCAAGATTCACGTGTACAATACTCACTCGTACTGCATCTCACAACTCTAGCGCCCCCTCCTCATGACGCTGTTGGCTAAATCGTATTGGTCTTTTGATTGGATTTGTCGTCACCAAGTCGAGCACAGCAGGCAACTAGTTCCACTGAATTACCCCTCCACAGACCTTTAACCATCTCACCAACCTCTGCTCTCCTTCTTCTTCTTTTCTTTTCTACGCTCTGTAGCTGCTATCTCACGTTCTCTCTTTCAGTGCCTCTACGTCTGACTGTTTCTTCCGTTCCATGCTCTTGCTGAGAGGCAGAACCGCTTGTCCCTTCTGCTTTCTGTCGTGACAACATACTCCATTCTAACAAGGTCTCCTGACTCTTTCCCCAGTCTACTCTTCTTCCAATGGCGACCAAGGATCATTGTCTCATGTGCTTCGAGGCCCTCGATGCTCATCTCAACAATCGAAAGGCCTTAACTCTGGAAGAAATCCAGGAGCTATCAGCATCCACGCCCGAGTCGGGACTCACCTCGCCCAAAGCTCTCGATGATCCCAGCCTTCGACATCTCGCAGTCCCTGATGCCAGTGCTTCATCCTCTTCCTCATCGACCTCGCTAGGTGCATCAACACCCGCTACGAGCACCTCTTCTCTGCCCATCCCTCCGAGCTCCGCCCCACTATTCGTAACATGGAACACCATGGACGATGGCGAGCCCATGCTGCGCGGCTGCATCGGCACCTTTGAATCCCAAGATCTCTCCGAAGGCATCCCAGAGTACGCCCTCATCTCCGCCCTCCACGACACCCGCTTCTCTCCCATAAGAAAATCCGAGTTGCCCATGCTGCAGGTCGCAGTCACGTTGCTCACCGACTTTGAAGAGGTCGATGACATCTTTGACTGGGAAATTGGCGTCCACGGCATCCGGCTCTCCTTCCATGACCGCGGCCGCCGCTACGGCTCCACATACCTTCCCGATATCGCCTCCGAGCAGGGCTGGACCAAGGAAGAGACGCTCTTCAGCCTCATCCGCAAGGCCGGATGGACTGGCAGCCGGGGCCGCTGGAAGGACTTGGATCTCAAGGTCACGCGTTACCAGGGCAAGAAGACGACTCTGGAGTATGCAGACTACAAGAAGTGGCGGGACTCCGTTGTTAAGGCGTGAGTCGGCAGCTTAGAAGATGCTTCTAGACATAGAGGCCCGGCGTTTATGGCGACACAAGGGTAAATCTCTTGATAATGACAATAACGACGTTTCTTTTCTTTATCTTACGCTCAAGCGGTAGAGCTGGGTTTGTAAACACCCTCATCTAACAGTCAGTTACAGACAATAAACCTCATTCATGATTGATCTGAATTCGCAGGCTTGGCTTTCAGAATCGCAGTATGCGACACATCACTTATCGATACAACCAGTAAGACTTGTCAAAACTCTCAGTTTACGGGGTGGCAATGTATCATTGCTATTCTCAATCCATGCATGGAGACAGGGTATTGTGGTCCTTGTCAAGGCATCTCGACATTTATACCACGCTATGTTAACATAACTTGCCAGTGGATCAGAAGTTGCAAAAAGGGTGACAAGATAGATAGTGCCCAGTTCCCCCAGGTGTGATAAAAACAAAAGAACAATGTCCATGCAGATAGAACTCCGATGGCAGATGTGTGGGGGATATCCTTCCCTCCCCAAACAGAACGAATCTGTGAAAAAAAAAGAACAGAAAAAAGCCCAAGTCCTTCGCCCAGACGCCGAGGTATCCCTGGTATATGATGATTTTGAAACCTTGAAAGATCCATCCCAACAAATGACGCACCAAGCCTCTTTTCCTCCTTCCATGTTTTTTAGTATCCTCTATCCATTCCCATATACTTCGCCGATCCGGTTACCAACACCGCAGACTCTTCCAGAAACCGTGGTCCTTCTTCCCCCCAACATGATCACCCTGGAGAGTTGGCCCTCGCACTCCTACAGCGCGCTTCTCGTTATCGCTGTCAGTCGGCAGGGGCGTCAGCGGCTTCGTCATACCACGCGCGTTGGACCGTGCTGAATCGTTGCCCATGTCAGCGAGTCGCCGTGCCTCAACCACGCGACGCACAACGAGCGCAAACGTCTCTTCAATGTTGACTTCCAGCCGGGCACTAGTCTCCATAAAACCACAACCACGCTTGCGCGCCCATTCGAGACCTTGGGCCGCAGGAACCTGTCTGCTCTCTTGCAAATCGCACTTGTTGCCGGCGACAAGCTTGACTGGAGGGATGGTACGAGAACGGGTGTCGTGACCGGAGCGTAGACCAGCGCGGCGTGCGCGGTCAGCATTGTCGAGGCGGGTCTCGGCCTCCATGTCGATAAGCTCGTTGAAGTGTTGGAGGGCATCGAGAGAGTCTTTGGAGGTGATGTCGTAGACGAGAAGGAAAGCGTCAGCGCCAAGGTTGGAAGACGCCCACATGCCTCGGTACTCCTCCTGGCCAGCTGTGTCGGTAAGGGCGAGGTGGTAAGTGACTCCATCGATGCGACGTGTCACACTGTATGAGTCCTCGATTGTCGGGTCATAGTCTGAGGTCCATTGCGAGCGGACGAGGCGTAATGTTATGGAGGATTTACCGCAACCACCGTCGCCGCAGATGGTGATAGATATAGGAACAGGTGTTTGTACTGGAGCTGTCATGTCGAGTCCTGCGCTGTGTCGTTTGCGAGACGATCAACAAATGAGAAAGACTATGTTGTACGAGGGAGAGAAGAGCTGGCTGCGCGATCGGTTGGTGGACAGCTCGCGATATCGGGACGATCGTAATAGGCACCCAAACAAAACGCTTGTGGAGGGAGCTAGCTAAGAGATGGAGCTCTTTGGAAACGATCTAGAAGCGGGCGCGTCACTAAGGGCTTTGGTTTGCGGTGGTGTAGTGACTGCCGAGGTAGGTTGATCCAGGACGTATTGTCGTGTTGTAGCGGGTAGCTTTGTGTAGATCTGGATCTGGAAATGTCTTGTCGTGTCGTTACGATCGTAGTAGTCGTTGTCGTGTGCAGTCGCAAAACAATGAGTTGCAAGGCGGGAGCTTGTAGGAGTGTTGATTGGATATGATATAATGGGAAAGTAAGGATCGATGTTGAAGGGTAGCGTAATGCAGTATGATGTGATGTAAAGTGGTAAGACAGCTCTGGGGTCCGAGTTTCTGGCCAGATAATTGCAAAAGGATAGGTGCAAAGAATTTGGGTGGACGTTCGTTCCTACGGTTGATTGATTGAATGATTGATTGAATGAGTGAGTGAGGAGGAAGAAGAGGGGCTTGTATTTCTGAGACAACCCAGTGCAGGGTGAAAAAAGGATGACGAATGGATTGATGAACTGGTCGACGGATGAATGACCTGGCGAAAGAAGCAAACAATTTTATTCTCCTTCTTGTTGTCTCTTTTTATCCGTTTGCTTGTTTGTCCCCCGTTCGTTTTTTGGGTGGTATTGGGTTTTGGAAGCTACCTTGGTAGAGCCGGTAGTAGTGGTAGGTAGCTTAGGTATGGATGATACAGTAAGTGGAAAATGAGAAAGTCGTTGGTGAAAGGAATGACACAACACAATGGAGAGGCAACGGATGGCTTGAAGAGGGAACAAAGAGAAATGACAAAAGTGAAAAGAGAAGCGGAGAGTTTGGTCTTGTTTCCTTTTTTTGCTTTCTTTTTTCTTTTTCTCTCTCGTTCTCTCTTCTGCAGGCTGGCTCTCTCGCACGTCTTCTCCAAGTTGGATAGTAGTCAGTCATGGCCCCCCTGATAGCGGGAAAACGGGTGAAGCTGCCGCGTTCAAAGTGCAAGGCAAGCCTTAGGCTAAGCAGGGTCCGCGTACGGTACTCGCGCTGTAGCGCACCGTACAGAGGGTGTTAGTAGCTGCAAATACGGGGACCCAAAGCTTGGATAACGCTGGGGGGCAGGGGCACCTAGAGGCTAACAAGACAGGGATGGTAGACGTTTGTGGCGTTGCTTAGGCACTCTTGGTCTAGTGCTGGGCGCAGGGGTAAAAGGTAAAAAGAGAGAGGAAAAAAAGAGCACCTAAAAGGATGCATAAAAATGGTGTCCTGATTTGGGCATCAGCATTAGCAATTGACATTAGCATTAATTTTAGACTGGGTGAACGGATCAGTATGTGATCTGCAGATGAATGAGAAGTCAAATAACCTGCTTTCTATAGACGCTAGATAATGATATGACAGTATCACTTTCTTGATATCTCCCTTCAAGTTGTTCTTAACAATTCCTAGGTACTACTGTATGTATCATACCTAGGCATGTACTAGAAATCAAATCGAAGTGGCTGCACACCATCCCGAAAAACTGGTATGTGGTGATGTGACAGGACAAGGGAGGGATAGCATGGAACGGGATAAGGTGGGATACCAATGGATGGTTGTCAACAAAAATCAGGGGTAGGGCATTTCAGGCACTGAACTCTCCGAACTTGGGTATTCCCTCAAACTACCTACTGTAAACTCACCTGAAGATCGATCCCCCTTCTGGTTTCTCTTCTCCCAACGCGTCAGCCATTTTGTAGGCGAAGTCCTCGGTCACCCAATGAATGTTCTGATCCTCATTAAGCTTTCTGAAATGAAAACGGCCAAGCCAAGCCCAGATCCATCCCAACGGCCCAAATGTGGGGGAGAGAGTCGAATCGAGACGAGGCCGGCCTTACCTTATCGACCAAATCAACTGCAAGGGAGTTAGTCAACTCTTCTTTCGCTCGTCTGAGGTCTATCTGAGAGAAAAAGGTAAATTCTACCGATAAACGCAAAGATTTTCCTCGTTCCGAGTCTTCAAACCTGGGAGTTGCAGTCTATGTGGGGATCCATCACAGGATGCAGAGACACAGGCACAGGCACAGGCATAGGCACCTGCAGATGCAGATGCACTTCAATATCAAGTGGCTAGCTTGCAAGCTCGCAAGCCAAGCCCAGCAGAATCAGAATTAAAGCCTAAAAAAATCGTGAGTTGGATGTGCGGAATATGCATGTGAAGTGAATGTAACGGAAGACCGGCATGGGATGGGCATGGCATGCACTGATCACCCAATTAAGCCTCCTTCTTTCGTCTCATCTCTTCCTTCACTGACTTTCTTTCCCTTTCCCGTCT
Organism: Fusarium nelsonii; assembly: GCA_014898925.1. NCBI lineage: Eukaryota > Fungi > Ascomycota > Sordariomycetes > Hypocreales > Nectriaceae > Fusarium > Fusarium nelsonii. The sequence continues at coordinate 44,155 of JAAVUC010000231.1, read as the reverse complement.
TTCTCCGCTATCGGCCGTAGATGTTGTAGGATTCCTGTTGGCTTTGATATCCATGCGGCCGTGGCTTGATACTGTAGCCGAACCGATGTGACTGAATATCACACTTGATGTGGTGCAAGTGATATGAGAAACCTTGCCAGATGATAATCTGAACTTCCCTTTTGGTCTTTACTCATTTGATCCTCCTCGGCCTTTCATCTTGCCAAGACTCACACTGATAATACGGCATCTTTACGCCACTCTCGGCTCGGGTTGTAACTTGGTAAACACTCGTATCTATTCTTGTTGCACAACTCTATCAACAGAGTTTTGGATCTTATTCCTCTCGAGATATACAAGCCTTCATAACTAAGCTGAATTGACTTTGGTGCACGGACAAGACAAGACAAGACACTACAGATCAATTCATAATAAATTCATCCCATCGTTATCAGGCCAGGTCAGGTCAGGTTAACCAAGTCAAGTTGACTTTACCGATGTACTATAACGTAGCACTAGAGGCTCGAGCCACTGTTTTTCCTTTTCCCACAACTTGGACATTGTCTCAGTCATATATGCTCAGTGCGGACGAACTACGGATACCTTGTCTATTATTATCGACGTCCGAGTCCATTCATCCATGCCATGCCATGCCGACGGACGGCAGAACAATGCATGCCGCTTCTGCAGAATTTTTACGAGGTTCGTTGGTAGGCGAAGTCTTCACGGACCTTGTGATCATCAGGTCCCAAACACACGATCTGAGACTTTTTTCTCATTAGGTATTCCCATGTGGAAATAAGGCAGTCTTGGATTGGTGAATCATTAACCCCCCAAATAATGGCGCGATTGCGGGAAAGACACGGCCGAGATCCCAGCTTCAAGAACGAGGTGTGGTGAGGCTGTATCCGTAGCTCAGATTCTCTGAAATTAAGGAAAAGAGATTGTGCAAGGGTTGGGTTTGGACCAGCTGTTTCAGTCGGGCTGATAAGTAGACCCTGAATGCATTGAAGATTTCAGCTCAGGCCCTTTCCGCCCATCCGAATGCTTTCCCACTACCCTGTACCTTTGTCAAGGTTTAAAAAAGCCCTCGGTTTGGCTTGAGTGTTGATGTTCACTTGAATTACAGAGTAGGTACCAGTACACATGAGCCTCAGTTGTTAATCGGGACTTGTCATTCATAGATTGCTCCTTCCGGAAAAGACTCGGTAGAACCAGTGACATCCTTCCCCAGAAATTGCTCAGCAAAGTCAGTCCCTCGAGTCACGAGACATGAGTAAGTATTGCCTTAGGTATGGTCTCTTCCGCGTCGGAGAGATTTTAAATGGTTTGTCGATTTCATATTTCTTCATCTCAGTCTCAAATTCCGTTTGTATAGAGTACTGCATATATATCAATGATCCATCAGAGACAGGTAGTGTTTTGCATATAAACTACATATTGCATTTGTTCATTTTTACCGCACCCAATATTAGCCGCCCGCCATGACTGTAACCAACGGCCGCAATGGGAACCCCTCCATGACCACGACCAGCCTCCATAGGGCTGAAGAAGTAAACGATGTGAGACAAACACTTCATAAACCAACAAACTTGATTGGTCGCTGACGTTGCACCGCCAGCTCATCGATGCCGTTCGTGGTCTTATCGTACCTTACATCAAAGCCGCCGACGATGCTGCCGCAGACCGCGCTACTGGAGATATTACACCCAGCTCATCCGGTGTCAAGGACAATGTCTTGGTGGATTTCCAAAAACCCGAGCAGCTAGCTCAGCGCCTCAAATTCTCTCTGCCAAACCATGGGCAGGGCAAGGAAGGCCTGTTGGAGATTATCCAACAAGTTCTAAAGAACAGCGTCAATACCTGGGACCAGGGCTTTCTCGATAAACTTTATGCGAGCACAAATGCGGTAGGTGTACTTCAATTCCCTATGCCACACGACATGTATGCTTATCAAGAGATTAGGTTGGTGTAGTATCAGACATGGTCCTATCCGTCCTCAACACCAATGTAAGTGTCACCTCCTGCTTCAGCAGACGGAGATCTAATGCTTTGTAGCTACACGTCTTCCAAGTTTCTCCTGCCCTCACCATTATCGAAAAAACTACAGCAAAGACATTAGCGCATCTGTTCGGCTTCACTGGAGCACGAGCCGGTGGTGTCTCTTGTCAGGGCGGAAGCTCTTCGAACCTGACTTCTCTCGTGATTGCTCGCAACACTTTGTTCCCAGAATGCAGAACCGAAGGCAACGGTAAGCATGACTTTGTGGTTTTCACAAGTGCTCATGGTCACTACTCGGTTGAGAAGAGCGCCATGATCTGCGGCCTTGGCTCAAACAGCGTTTGGCCTGTTCCCGTGGATGAGGTTGGATGCATGAAGCCCGGTGCCCTAAGGGAATTGGTTCTCAAGGCTAAGTCTGAGGGCAAGACGCCCTTTTATGTGAACTCTACAGCAGGAACCACTGTCATGGGTTCATATGAGCCCTTCGAGGAGATTTCTAAGATTTGCAAGGAGTTTGGTCTTTGGATGCATATTGATGCTAGCTGGGGTGGCCCGGCTATCTTCTCATCAAAGCACAAGTACAAGCTGAACGGGTCTCATCTTGCCGACTCCTTGACGGTGAATCCTCATAAGATGATGAACGTCCCTGTAACCTGCTCGTTCCTTCTGGGCCACGACATGAGTATTTTCAACAAGGCGAACAGCACCGCCGCTGGCTACTTGTTTCATGCCAATGACGGCGGCGACTTCTGGGATATTGCAGACTTAACACTCCAGTGCGGCCGTCGTGGCGACAGTCTTAAGCTGGCATTGGCATGGATCTACTACGGCGCGGCCGGTTTCGAGAAGCAGATTGACCATGCTTTCGAGCAGGCTGCTTACCTGGCAAACCTCATCAAGCAAAGCGACAACTTCGTCCTTGTGTCACAAGATCCTCCTCCTTGTCTGCAAATCTGCTTCTACCACGCCCCTGGGGGGGAGCTGTCCGACAATGAGGAGGAGAACACATTGCGAACCAAGACAATGGTTGAAAAGATGATTCTTCGAGGATACATGGTTGATTATGCCCCTGGACCCAAGGGTAGCTTTTTCCGTGTTGTGGTCAACTGCCAGACCTTGACGGGAACTGTAGAAGGCCTTGTTAGGGGGCTCGAGGAAGTTGGACGCGAATAGATAAAGTGTAAAATGAGATCGGTTAGACTATAGAAAGAGGTGGAAACTGGGATACTTTTCGCTTAGACGATAGATAGACCACATCCTGTCACGACTCGTGAGCGTCAAAAAAGGATACATGACAGGATGATATTTTAGATATAGAACAGAAATACATGGTCAAACCTTAGAGGATTCGAAAAGTTGACTGTTGAAAACATAAGGGACGAAATTATGAAGTCAGTGTATGCTGCTTCACGCTGTAAGCTTAGATCATGTACCGTTGTTTAACAGCCCTGGCAGCTGATATTTGGGACTTTACCAATTGGTCAGAGGTTGGATTTGTTTCGATCAACTTATTGGATTGAATTTTCCTCACTTTCGGAATTTACAACATGCAGAATCTATCGAGGAGGGAAAGGTATAATCAAGTACAAGCTCAACAATTAGTGATTCTCGTATGGATATTCGAGATTCGTGACGTATATAGGGTAGCCAGCCCGATAAGCTTATCGTTCATTGCTCCACTGTTTTATGTATTTACCAGCCTTCAACGTCACAAGCATCGCGTTCTCATCCTCACTTTCTAAGTTATCCTTCTTTTATCATAATGCCGCCTAAACGTATGACAGCGAACCCGGTGAAGCCGGCGCGGTACCGCGCTGGTAAAGCCACAGGCGTAGAATCCGATTCTGACTCTGACGCCAGCGAAAACGAAGAGTCCACCGAGCCAGCGCTCCCTCCACCACCAAAAGCGGCCAGCGCAGGAAAAATATCGTCCAGCAACCTAGGGAAAGTCGATCTCGATGCGCGAAGAAAAGAAGCACAAGCTGCCGAGGAACGAAGGATCGCGAAAGAAAAGGCAGAGCGTTTAGCCGTAGAAGAGGGCTTCGTGACAGAAGAAGAGGAAGAGAGTGAAGAGGAAGAAGACGATGATGACGAGGAAGAAAGTGAATCGGAGGAGGAGAGTAGCGAGGACGAAGCACCAAGAAGGAAGATGATGCAACTAAAGTTTGTGCCGAAGAACAAAAGAGGAAACGGCAAGGACCCTGCTCAGGAGGCAGAAGAAGCACGACAAGCCGAAGAAGAGGCTCGCAAGAAAGCCGCCGACGAGCTCGTAGAAGAGCAAATCAAGAAAGACCTTGCTGCGCGTGCAGCAGGCAAAACACACTGGGTCGATGACGATGCCGAAGCTTCAGACGTAGATACAACAGATGGGCTGGACCCAGAGGCTGAAGAAGCTGCCTGGCGCGTCCGCGAGCTGAAGCGCTTGAAGCGTGCTCGTGCCGTCATCGAAGAGCGCGAAAAGGAGCTCGCGGAAGTCGAACGTCGACGTAACTTGACAGAGGAGGAGCGACAAGCCGAAGACGAAGAATTCCTGGCGAAACAGAAGGAAGAGAAGGAGGGCAAGGGTACAATGGCCTTCAAGCAACGCTATCTACACAAGGGTGCCTTCTACCAGGAAGAGATGAAGGAAGCTGGTTTGGACAAGCGAGATATCATGGGAAGTCGCATCCAGGACGATGTGCGGAATCGTGAAGCTCTCCCAGAATACCTACAGCTTCGTGACATGTCCAAGCTGGGCCGCAAGGGTGCGACAAAGTACAAGGACATGCGTACCGAGGATACTGGTCGATGGGGCGATATTGGCGATGGTCGCAAGAGAGGCGGTGGTCGATATGAAGAAGACGATCGTTTCAGACCAGATGATGATCGATTCCGTCGCGATGAGAGGAGCGCTGGTGGCGCAAATGCCATTCCGCTTGGTGACCGCAAAAAGGATGACAGAAGGCAGAGGGACGATGGATATCGGGATCGAAAGGACTCCTACCGCTCAAGGGATGACGATCGACGAAGATCACGGTCAAGTTCACGATCACCGCGGCGCGATAGGGATAGAGACGATCATCGACGTCGCAAGCGAAGCACGTCGCGTGATGATGAGCGTTACGATAGCGACAAGAGACGTCGGGTGGACTCCAGGTAGAATATGACCTGGTCTTAATATACTATTAATAATACCCCTAACCATGACTATTTGTGCCATGGATTTTGTTTTCTCTTACATATCTCGTTAGATCACATATCTCTTTGTACCTATCTATCTCACTCTATATCCTAACAATCTCGACACGGGCACGGTCGAAGATCTGATGGCCCATCATCGCATCACCACCTGCACCAGACACTGCAGGAGGATATAATGTCATGCGTGCGTAGGTGCCAGCGCCACGACGCTTTGATAGATAGCCTGGGTTGATGAGGAGAACACTTTCCACCACCTGTGATCCAGTCAGTAATAGAACTTCGAGTCAAGATTGAGAAATCATACCTTAGCAAAAGGAGGCAACAAGCTGGGCACAATCATCACGTCTGGCCTGACATTCACCATCTCACCCAGCTCCAAGTAGCTCAGATCTAGCACGGCACCAGTAGCCAGGCCTTCCTCTGTGCCGGTCTTCGGGAGCTTGGAACGATCTGTAGGGGGGAACAAAGGGAAATAGTGTCGCTGCTCAACCAGATATCGGCACAAGCGACCCATAAGATCACCCCCAGGCTGTGCTCCGCTACGAGAAACAACCTCTTCTGACCGTAGCTGAGAGAGGATGTCCTGCGATGAAACACCAAGCACGACTTCGTTGATGGACAGAGTCATGGGGTTTGTGACAATGCGGACAGCCTTGGGAAGACCGAGTTCCTTGCGAGGAATGGAATCCTGAGGCCATGAGACGTGTTTTGAGAGGACATCCCGAACTGAAGGGACGAGGACGATTGTAATTTGGGGGTTGGAGGATGCTAGGCGGTTGAAAGCAGGGGCGACGAGGTACTTGAACACAGTCGACATAGTAGCCGTATCAGGGTCAAAGTTTGCCTCTTCAGGGAGATCAAAGTCGCCTGTCGCAATGAGAGGATGGTCGATATCGAGAAAGGGTCCTGTGAGGACGATCGCATCGGCATAAGTATCGGCCGCTTGGCTGCAAAGCGCATGAAGGGGCTCAAAGTCAAGGTTATCGTCTGCAGTATACGGGCCAGAAGCATATAGAATGTTCAAAGGCGCAGGCTCTGAATCCTCCTCCATCGCATCAGGACCTCCACGGAACCTCTCACGATGCGCTTCAAGCGCCGAAGGCAAAGAGGCAGCGCTGGGAAGAAGAGGCATGTCGAGAATTTCCTTGACGACAAACTCGCTTCCTGACGCATTGGCTCCTCGGAAAGCGACGATCTGACCAGGAAAGAAGCTCCACGAGCGGACGTTGTCCATCTTCAAGGGTACCCTTAAGCCCATACCCGTCCGTCTTGAAGTCTCCAGCACCAGCGAAGCAGCATTGAGCTTACCCTCTGGAGTGTCAGATGCAATTCGTCCAACGGCCACGACCTCAGTGGTGCCTTGCGCCGCAGCACTTCCAAACTCGCTCTCGTCGATCTTGTGGTGTTGCTGAACAAGAGCCATGAAGTTATCGATCCGATCGTCAAGAATCTCACTGGCCTCGGAGAGCTTCATAGCCAATGGCTTGTATCCTAGCTTCTTCTGGTCCGATGCTGCTGTGAGTTTCACTCTGGGTTCGGAGAATGGCGCAATTGGTGGTTCGGCTGCGTTGAGGCGATCGTTGAGAATTTCTACCGTTTCTCCTGGGTTTGCTCGATCGGCGAAGGATGTAGGTCTATGTTTTAGTTAGCACAGAGATAACCATAAACGAGGTATAGAAACGTACGGGAGGCCATTTAGGGACTTGAGCTGGTCGTTCATCCCCGTAGCCGGTGAGCTCGTCAATCCCTTTGGCGTGTCCACCTTCTTCTTGATCGCACTTCCACCCGCTCTATTCAACTTGGATCCAGAAGCTGGCGTACTGGGTACAAGTCCATCGAGCATACCAAAGACATCTCCGCCCTTGTTCCCACCCCTGGGCGCACTGGCGACCTTCCTTTCCGTCTTGACCTGAACTTTTCGATGGCTATTTTCGAGTTCATCCTGGATGCTCTGCTTGAGGTTACGTAGGGCTTCGAGGTTAAGGGCCTGAGCATCGATATCGAGCTTTATGCAGTACGACTCCCACTTGAAGAAGAGATCCTCGGCAGACAGGCCATGCAGGCGCATGATGGACTCCAGCTCGCTGAGGACATCGGGCTCAAGCGGCTTGTTGGGGGAGAAGCGGTTTTGGATTTCGGCGTCAGCCATGTTGGGCGACGACAGATATTGTGGAAAGCGATTGGTGTTGGAATTGCAGGTTCGATACAATTTAGAGTAGTATCCTGGGTTGAAGAAGATCGTCTTGAGTTGGTTAGAATGTTTGGAGGGGCCTGAAAGTGGGCGCGGTGAGACGCGTCGTATCACAGGTAACTAAATTACAACCGCGTTAAGTGGATGGGCGATAAGATAATACAGTGCAGCTCACAGATATTGCACATACAGTCATCATACGAAATCTCAAGGAGCACACGAGGTAGAGTAAAATAATTGTATGTATTAACCATTCATTGCATTGTTTTTCTGCAATTCGCTTCTAAACAGGCCATTTCTTGGCCACTATCGAGGTATCGTGTCCATAATCAGAACAGCAAGCGCCGTTGCCTTCGTGTCTTTGTAAACCCACCAAACGCCGTCTACTTTGTATGTACTTTGTTCAAAATCAAACATCCAGTTTCGTCATGCTCATGATGTACCTGTTGACCAACAGAGCTGTAAAAACACTCAAAACACGCTTTCGTAAAACTGTTGTCACTTTTCCTTCTCGGGCGAGACCTTCGCATTCTCAATACCGCCACCCCACTCAGCCCAGGCATTATCTGAACCGTCGTAAGTGAAAGACAGAGCACTATCCTTTGTTGGAGAACTTTGCATGATGCCGTCGGTGCTGAGGAAGTTGCCAAAATCGACCAAATTGGAATGGTCGGCATCAAGTAACGGAAGGCTCGAAAAGTCAAAGTTGGCATTGTTCAAATCAAAGTTCGGCTCAGACAGTAATTGTGTAATGGTTCTGCTCAGGGGAGTATCAAGAACACTCTCGAGTTTGTTCTCGAGGTTCAGTCGCGGGCTGCGCCTAACGCTCGCAGGACTTTTGGTTGGTGTTCGTTGCAAAAGCGCTTGTTGGTTAGGAGACAGCATATCTCTCACTGATCGCAGGGAGCGGGAAACGCTTCGGGAGACGCTTCGTGTAATGGGTCTGTGGCTGGGTGTCGGACGAGTCGGTGTCTTAAACAGAGCTGAGTCGGTGTCAAGCTTAGATTTAGGTGGTGGTGTGGAAGGGCGAGCAGGGCTGTTGAACAGCGCATCGATATCATCATCGATATGTCCGCCATTGTGCACCTCAAACGCCGCATTTTCTTTACCAATAGATTCTTTATTTTGTCGGCCGTCTGTGCCTTTAGCAGTGTTGGCGTCGATCTCCCCTAGAGTCTTCTGCATCCCCTCCTTACGGGGCGAAGGAAACAGTAGGCGTCGCGTGCTTCCGAGTTCTTCGTCAAGATCCATCTCAATCGGGCTGTCGGCTGTTCCGGTACCCCTAGAAACTCTAGAGTGGGTTGAACCCGGGACTGACTGGCTCATCTCTTTAATATGACGCCCATCGTCCGCCAACACGTTGAGAACGTTCTGCATAACCACATCCTCATTGACTCCTGTATCCATCGAGCGGACATCAGGCTTCTTAGGAGACGACGGCTCAATCGGACCCACAGGATCTGTAGCAGGATACACTTGTGAGGTAAGAGCAGGCACTGAGGTACTCTTAGTACGAGATCGCTTCGCCTGTGAATCGGGTCCTGCCGATGATCGCTTCTTTCGACTTTGTCCCAGATGCCCAAAAGCATTATCCCATTTATCTTGAGGGCGGTGATTGTGGTATTTGGCGATCCAGATACCACATGGGTTGCAAAGGAGCTTCTCCGACCATTTGCTGCGATCGTCATCAAAGCCAAGTGTTTTCTTAATGAGCCGGTGAGACAAAGGCTTCTTGTCCTCGTCGCGCTTGAGGATCTCAATGGCGGTAACTCGTCCAGGCTTCTCCGAATACTCGACGTACTCGGGAATTCCGTCGTGCTCTTGCACCCAAATTTTGCGCCAGGTAGGGGTCTCGATAGCACCACAGTTGGTGCAGAAAGGGGGCATCTCGCCAGCTGCAATGGCCGACTCCAGTCGTTGTTTGATCGAATGTTTCTTTACTAGGTTCTTGTTGGACTTGCAAGGAGGGGATGAAGGCATTGGAGGAAAGTCGCTCTGAGGGAAAGTGACCTCTGGGAGAGTTGGCAGAAGATTGGCGACCAGAGATGTCTCTGATGGCCCCACAGGATCACTGGCAGCGACCATTGTGTGGATGTTGACCGATTTGGAGCGGCGAAGACAATCTGGAATCTCTGTAGAGGCACGAGGCTCAGCAGTCATGGATTGAGAGAGTGAAGATGGCTCCAGGGGTTCGCTGGCTGGCACAGAAGGCAGAGCTAAGACCCCGGTGGACTGTGAGCGGCCGAGCTGTCGCGGTGCTCGTGGCTTGGGTCTGATTGTGCTAGTACTTGATTTTGAAGTAGGTAGAGATCCTTGAGTAGATTGGTCAGTATCAGTTGGATTGGTAGGCTCAGAAGAACTAGAGACAGCGCGCACTAATTCAAAAAGGGCATCCTCTTCCACTGCTTCGGCTGCCTGCTCGGTCTGGGGTTGAGTGGCATTTGCAGGGGAGGGCGCAGAAACAGGTGCTGGACTGTTGTTCTCAGGAGCGTCTGTGGTGGGTGGGGGTGTTGGAGCTAGTCTTGGTGGTGGCGGATTGATAGATCGTTGCTGAGGAGGGTTTTTAGCTGGTCGAGGTTTAGGGATCTTCTTCGCGGTTACAGGTTCTGAAGGAGGGGGGCCAGCGGGAGTCGATGTGGGTTGAGGAGTGTTGAAGTTCTGGATGTGGACGAGCCCCTGACCGTCAGGGCCATCTTGAATTCGGAAGACTTGAGTTGGGATTCCAGTGCTGTCGATATCCTCCATTACTTTCTGAGGTTGATGCTGGCGGAACTGGTTTTCCTTGGCTGGCTGTAAGGTAGGTTCGTCAAACAAGTCATCGGTCTCGTTATCCATGAAACTCGATGCTTGCCGTGGCAGTGAAGGCATTGGGGGTAGAACAGGACTAGAAGGGGGTGGACTAGACCGCATGAAAGATGCGGTTGGTGGTAATGGAGGAGAGGAGCGCATGTCTTGCGGACTATCCTCTGAAAAAGCCGGAGTCTCGACAGGCGACTCAGGAGAACGGCCATCCTCTTGACTTGGGGACAAGGCACGAAGAGGTCTGGGAGGGATTTGGTTGCTCATGGCAGTCCCCAGCTCCTTCCGCATCGATGATTCTCTTCGAGGCTTGGGCCCTTTTGGCCCACCCTGAGCAGGACCGCCGAGAGGTCCTCTTTCTGGAACGGGAGTTGGAGCTCGGGGAACTTCTTGTAGATGGTTTCCAGCTACTACCTCGTTGCTTGCAACAGGACGGAAGGTTCGCAGAGAGCCAGCGGTACTAGCGGTGACACGAAGAGAGTCTGGACCAGAAGTAAATGGGTTTGGAGCAGCTTTTTCAACTCTGGTTGTCTTGGCCCTTTTCTGAACAGGCCCTGACCCGCCATCCTCACCCTCTGTACCGTCTTCGTATCCAGATGTGTTTCCCTCTGTAGGCTTCTTTCGTGGCCTACCACGAGGTCGACCAGTTGGCGGTTTCTTTCGCGAATTTCTGCTGGAAGGCCTGGATTTGGATGTTGTTGTGGTTGCTCCAGTAACAGGCATAGGGGCTATTCGCTGAACATCTGGCCCGGAGTTGGCTTGCTCCATGGTTTGGCCGGCGAAGGAATTTCTTCGTTCATTTGTACTAGACATAGGCCCTGCTTGGGATAGGGCAGGTGAAGCTACTCGTGAAACGTGCGCTGAATGTCCAAGATTAGGGTTTGACTGGAGAAAAGAGTTCCACTCTGCACCAGGCGTCATGGCAGTTTCGGTAGGTTTTGTCGACTGTAATGGGGCAGACTGTAAGGCAATTTGCTGCATATCCATCGGGTGCATGTCAACGGTTGGTTCTGGCCTCAGAACCCTACCTGCGGCTGTAAACTTGAGTTTGACTTCGAGTGTCTCGCGGTTTCCTCCACCGAATACAGCGAGAACATTCTTGGTAACACGGCCGGTGACCATCTTGGGCAGCTGGGCCATCCAGTCAGCACGCATGGACTCGAGTGCCCATGATAGCATGCCTTGTCCTACTAGGGGAGTATCTGGTTCCGAGTAATCGAGTGCGTAGATTGTGAAGTCGCCTTCGCCCTCCTGGTTCGAAAGTTCGGGGCTGCATTCTGTGACTGCCTGCAGGCACGCTCGCAGATCGACGATACCAATAGAATTCTTTTCATCGAGGGGAACTGTCTGTACGTAAAGGGTTTGTGATGATCGAGCGAGGCAATTGACTTTGGCCTCCTTATCGAACGTATAATGGACCTTGACTGCACATCAAGTTAGCGAGGCCACAAACCGAACGCATGGGTTTAGCATACGACCCATAGGTCTCACTTGGACGCCCGATTCATTAACTTCGTTGTTCTGCTGCATCGTCTGACCATTTTGATAGCAGCTGCCTTGAGAGGCATTGGGTGTATGTGACGCCATGGCGATGATTCCCCGGAGGGAAGAGGTCAGAGATGGCCGTCAAGGCGTCAATCGCTAGCAACTTCGTCGTATGTAAAAAAGATCGTGTACTTTGTGTGCAGAGGTATAAGGTCAAGGAGAAAGTCGAGAAGAAAAGAAGCAAGCAAGCGAGATGTGCAGTAAAACAGTGGAGATTGCAATGATGCGTACTCCGTAGTGGGGAGGTTTAATGCTCGAACTCGTTGGCCGGGACGTGATAATCTATTCAAATCCGGGAGGCGGGCGTCATGTTCGTGACGCGCTTTAACCCGCCAAAGTCGCGTCGTGAAGCAGTGTGGATCAAGTTTAAGTGCCTGCCGATCGACGGGCGCGCTGGCTAGACAACGCGAAGAAAAAAAGTAGAGATGATGGGAAGGTAAGACGGTGAAGACGATTTAGATGTTAAATGGTATGTAGAGATGAAAGAAATGGCTTATATCAAACCACAGATTTGCAGCAACTCAAATACACAATATTTCGTGTAGTCGTGTTGTGATGCAGCGTTGAAGGTCGTGTTAGATCTTCGCAGCACTGCCTGTACCTGAAAGTTGGAGGGCCGCCGTGTCACTCCAGTGGTTAATGCGTAGATGACCCCTGTGGGCTTCTCTGGTTTTAGTGGCTGCAGCTCAATTGTTCTTTGGTGGTGACGTGAGTTAGCGCAGCCCACTTCTCAACTTCCAGACTCACTCAAGTTTTTGAGTACGGCCGGTCGATAGTGGGGTATCGGCAGTTCGACCCACCTCTTTGCGGCGCGGATCCGTCCCGTGTTTCCTCCAGAGTCCGATGTCTCTGGCTGAAGCGAAGCTGAGCTATCACGTGATAGTCTTCTAGTCTAGGTTCCTCTCGTTTGATCCCAGAGTTTGTCGCACTTCTGAAACGGTACGTATCTTTCTCGTTGTTTATCAACCGGAGTCTTTTCTCAGGCCCTTTCGCTTTGGTCAACTTGATAATTGCCGACCTGGCTTCGATGACGGGAAAATCGGTCAAGGAAGAGAAAGTGAAAGAGAAGGGGGCGAAGATGTCTCGTCTTTCTTTCGAACCTGTCCTAGGGGCGGGCCTCCGTCCCTTTTATATTCTCAACGATAGCCTGAGGTCATCTTTGAATTGACCGACTTCTTTCACACGAACTAGTCATTCTGTTTCCAGATGCTGAGTCTCACTGACTCTACCAGCGTCTCTCTCTCTTCTGACTTACTTTTCTGAGTTGACATCCGTTCTGACCTGCTTTGCTATTCCTTTATCTACCTATCCGCTGTTAACTCCGTCTGTATAACTCAAAGTGGTGTTTTCCTCTAGGCTGCCAATACCCACCCAACCCTCCATTACCTATTATCTGCCCCTCTTTGACTATCCGTCTTTGCTAGACGCCGCTCTAAAAGATGAGGCTTTCCAGCGGTCGCTTGATGTCTCATCATCTTGAAACTTGTGGTTTTCTTTCGCACCCCCACCCAAGCCATCTCATTCGCCACTATCCCACTGTAGCCATTTGCAACTTCACGAACACCCCCATGATAGTCTATCAGCCCCATCAAGGAGTTTTACCGTCATCAGCAATTTTTATCCATATCGTCGACGTTGTTCTGATATCATCGCATTTTCATCTATCAACACACGCACTGCGTATTCTACATCTCGCAGTGACTTCTATTTTTACAAGTTATCCAAAAATTGCTAGCATTCGTAGAATTTATAGTCTGCTTCCAGGCAGAGACTCATCCCTCGTCCACACAGCCTTGCCCTTATCGTTCACCACAGTCTTGCGAGAGATGATCTCCGCGACGACTTCGGAAATGCCCTGGCGACCGTTGCGGGAGGCAACAACCTTATTGGCCAGCTCTTCCTGAGTGTAGGTGCCCTTGGAGAGAACCTTCTCAATCTCCTTTTCCGTGGGTACACCAAGTTCCTGATGAGGATACTCCTTGAACGTACGGTCGGTGAAGAGTTGAAGCTCGTTGTTGGAGTCATGCTCGAAGAAGGGCTTGGCCACATTGGTGCCGCCAACGGCCTCGAGAGACTCGGGCTTCCACTTGGGCTTATCCTTTCTGATAAGTAGAGCCGACACGCCCTCAGTAAAGTCGTGGTGTTGCATGAACTTGGTAGCAATTTGGTGCTCCTTCTTGAAAGTCTCGGCGATATCCCACTCGCCACCAACATGCATCTGGCGCAAAGCCACATGCACAGCTGTGGGTGACCGCTGATGCAGAGTCTTGAGTTGCTTCTGTGCCCACTCCTCAGTAGGACCCCGCTCCGCCTCCAAGGCAGCAATGATCTCACTGATGGTGTGCTTGTTGAAGCACCGGTCGATCGCCTGGCGAATCTCACCGCCCAGCGTTATAGGCTGGTCATAGGGAAGACCAGTGCAGAATTCCTCAAGAGTCTGGTTAATGAGGGCCAGGCGTTCAGGCAAAGCATCGCTGTCTCGGAATCGCAATTCGGCCAGACGTGCCTCGAGATCGGGCAAGCTGGTTGAGTGTAGGTAATGAGTGGCGATACCAGAGTAGAAGACGTTGGCGCCTTGGAGTCGCGCGCTGGTCAACGCCAGGTAGGTTCCGACAGATCCGTTCATTCGAGGGAGGAAGAAAGAGGCGCCGACATCAGGGAAAAATCCAATCGTTGTCTCAGGCATAGCAAAGGTAGTATTCTCGGTCGCGATTCTGAAAGGAGCATGGGCGCTCAGGCCAACACCACCACCCATGGTAATACCATCCATAAAAGCGATATAGGGCTTCTTGTACGTTGCAATGTAGTGGTCGAGCTTGTATTCGAGGGCAAAGTATTCGGCCGAATGTTTCCATCCATCCTCAAGGTCTTGGTTGAGTTTCGCAAGTGCAGCAACGTCACCTCCAGCGCAGAGAGCCTTTTCACCAGCACCCTTCAGTACAACGACGTTGGCGAGATCGGACTTTTCCCATTCGACCAGCCTAGGCACAATCTTTCGAATCATTGAACCGTTAAGAGAGTTGAGCTTCTTCGGCCGGTTGAGCATGACGGTTCGCAGACCATATTTGCTCTCGAAGACGACATCGTTAGGTTCATCGTCAGGCTGCTCCCGAATGCTGGTGGCCTCGGATGAAAGCTGCAAAATTCCAATCAGCGCTATAAATTTAATTGACAGTCTTGTCTATCTTTACCTGTCGAGCACCAAGCGAAGAGCTCAGGACCTTTGCTTGCTGAACCATATTAAAGCTTCTTGGTGAAGTCCGACTTGTAAGGTTAGCTGCAGCACCAGCTCGGATTGCAAGAGATCGAAACGACATTATATTAAAAGAATTGTCGATGCGCACATGCGATCGACAGGCGCATCAAGAAGAGGAATGAGGGGGTATATGATGTATCTTGGAGTCTTGTCCTCGGTCCGCGGCAATGCTTTTTCCAACCTCCGCATCAAACCGCCCCAAAACCAAAATTGATAGCAGCCACACAGTTTGATAGTGGGATGGTTCCATGCCTGCTAAGTCAGGAACTGCGTCACCTGACCAGTCAGAGAGCGCAAAATTTGGGCCCACAAAGACGTCCAATCAAACACGTCCTACCCCAATCGTCAACTTTTCGAGCTCTCTGAGCTTCAGCCTTGCGCGCCGCAATACAACATCTCATAACCACCAAGCAATACTATCAAGATGTCGGACCCTAAGATTCAGTACGCCTCGACACACCCGCATATGCTTCACAAATGCTAACAAATTACTCAGGGAGCTTCTTGGCAAGCCGCGATCCGAACTCACGTACGTGTCCACCGATAATTGCTGTCTTTCCAGCCCCGCGACAGGTCAACAATTGCTAACATACTACACAGTGAGTACGAGATCGCTCAGCTCGAAGAGTACGAGTTCTCCGCCGGTCCTCTTTCCATCCTCCAGACTGCCGTGCGATCACACGTCCAAGTCCTCATCTCTATCCGCAACAACCGCAAACTCCTCGCGCGCGTCAAGGCCTTCGACCGACACTGCAACATGGTCCTCGAGAACGTCAAGGAAATGTGGACAGAGACTCCCCGACTAGCAGGTGGAAAGAAGGGCAGACCAGTTAACAAGGATCGGTTCATCAGCAAGATGTACGTTTCCCGCACACCGGCCTCCGACAAACCCCTTTTGTCGAATGGCGGTGACACCATGTCTTGGTACGGATCACTAACTGCGTCACAGGTTTTTGCGAGGCGATAGCGTTATTCTGGTTCTCCTAAGCTAATTTTCCTTTACCGCATGATCTTGGAAGGGTGAGGACTTGATTTTGAGAATGGGATGTTTTGTATGTCTTACGGGCAAGGCTCACTGGGACTCCATAGGCGTTGAAAACATGATGATTTGCGCATACGATACTTATCTCATTACAACGTGACTATGGCTACTTTGAACACTATTAAGACGCTGGCTTTGCTCTGCTTTCCATTCGAGTTTGTTACTAATGTTACAGTTGCAACCAAGAGCGAGCGACACCTAGCCCGTCAGGCCAAGGAAGAAGCTAGCCAGTCCCCAAGCGCCAGGATCAGGAACCTCCTGATATCCACTGCCTCCGATATAGACGGTTCGGCCTAGGCTGGCTTGCATACCCTTGGTCTTGTTGGCCCCTTCCAACGCTGCCTCTGCTGCCTTCTTGACGTCTCCTGTCTGGTTTAATGACTCGACGAATGGGTGGAGAGCGTCGACTAAAGTGCGATCGCCTGGGCGAGCAGGTGTGTACCTGGCCAGAGCATCACTACTCTTCTTGAGGGCTTTGGCCCAGACTTCAGGAGAGGCATTGCCTGGTGCGAGTTCACGAAGAGCTTTGACTAGAGCGTTGAGGAAGATGGCGTACAAAGCACCTGAAGTTCCATCCATAGCAGTTTCCACGATTGTGACGATGGAAGCGAGGTCCACGACAACATCGCCGGTAAGAGGACGTTCTTCGATATGTTTGAGGATTGCTGTATTGTATCAGTATATGGGACTCGTCTAGGGTTGGTAAAACTTACCTTCAGCACCTCGCTTCAAACCAATTCCACAGTCACCGTCACCCACAACGGTATCGTAGCGCGTGACCTCGGGCTCGGCATCGATGACCTTCTGCAGAGCATTCTTCAACACCGCTTGCGCAGCACTGGGATCTGTCTTGAGACCGCTAGACTTGATATCCTGAGTCGCACCAACACGATCAGTTCTTGTGTTGGTGTTCTTGGTCTCCCAAGTACTTGTCTGGATAGGTGCAGACCAGCCAACTACTTCGCTAGGAGCGTCAAGCAACTCAACCATGCTTGGCGCATCGAAGTCGGGCGAAACAACATTAAGAAGAGAAATACTGAAGCCGAGACCGTTAAGACTGGTCATATAGGTACCGCTCAGTGTTCTTACGGGACGAATGTTGTACTTGGACTCAAGTTGACTGGCGACCTCCGTGGTGATACCGCCCATCTCTAGAACACTGACTCCTCCCAAGTTGTTGATCATGAGAACGACTTCTTTGGAGTTTACGTTGACGAACGCTCGGTCTTTGTCGTTGGTGTCAAGCAGCTGCTGCAGCATTTTGCTCACAAGATCAGGTAACTCGACCTTCTCGCGTCCCGATCCGGGCTCGTTGTGAATGCCCATTCCCAACTCCACTTCGTCTGCTGCAAGACTTCCCTCCGAATCGACCTTGCGACCGGGAACATGGACATGCTCAAGACTGGCACCCACGCTGACGAGGTTGTCTGCTGTAAGCTGGGCATATTTGGTTACCTGCTCGAGAGGCTTCCCTAGAGCAGCAAGAGCACCTGAAATCTTATGGACAAGGACAGTACCCGCGATACCACGGCGCCCGACCTTTCCGGCCTTTGCGCGACCAACTCCAACATCATCGCCTACAACCACCATCTCCACGTCAAGTCCGGCCGCTTTGCCCTTTTCGACAGCCATGCCAAAGTTGAGGACATCACCAGTGTAATTCATAACGGTGACCAACACACCCTTTGACGTATCGACACGAGAGGTGATGGCCGTGCGTATTTGCTCAGCTGAAGGGGAGGCAAAAATGGTACCAGCTACAGCAGCGGATAGCATGCCTTTGCCGACCATGCCGGCGAAAGAAGGCTCATGGCCGGAGCCACCACCGGAGATAATGGACACTTGAGATTTGGCATTGGAGTCAGGACGGCGGTAGATCACTTTGAATTCTGGATCTAGAGCAACGGATGGGTTGGTGAGAGTAAGACTGTGGAGAGCTGAGGAGACGAGGTGAGTTGGGTCGTTAACGAAGTGTTTGGCTGACATGACGATGATGATAGACGAATAGTCAACTATATTATATAGGAGGAAGGAATTAGATGTTTAGTTTTTAATTGAGTCTCTTTTTTGAGTGTTTGAGTTCTTTTAAGTATTTTCTGCCAAGAAAATTGCCATCAATTGATGATCAAGTTGATTCAAATCAGGTGAGGTTCTGTTTGGCTGTGATGGATGGACGGATGATGGATGAAGCTTGAGTGGGGGAATCGCGGGGTTCGCAGGCGGGGGTTGGCAACCGTGAGGAGTTGAAGCCGGGGTACGGCAGGAAGCGTCTATTGGCATTGGCTATTCAGTTTACGGTATTCCGGAGGTGCCTGGTTCTTTGCCCACTGTTCTGTGCATGTGGTTGCTTGGCTTGCTTGGTCCTGATTGTCATCAGACTTGATGAAAGTGGGCAAGTCGAATGACAGCTGTCGACGGAGTGAATTGTTGAGACGCATGCGAATCCTATTATGGACTGTGAGCTAACACGGTTATAGAGCAATGTTACATTAGAGTTCTGTGAGAGATACGGGATAGAAGAGATTTGTATTGGTTTTACTTGGTGGGCGAAAGTGAGGATAAGCAATTGTGCATCTAATACAAGCTCGTCATGTGTATGCAAATGCAGATGCATGTTGATCAGTTTTCTTCAGTGTGTAGCTCATCTAACAATTCGTCAAGAATAAGATCATCGATGTTTGATAAGTCCATTATTGGAAGACAATTAATTATGGTTGGAGTGTGTAGCAATTGAAGCCATGATAGTCTATGTCACTTGGATTCGATCTTGTATGCTTGTATTCGAGGCTTGGTGATATCCTACAAACTCCACAAGAGTAACACCAGAAATAGTTGACAAATACGAGATCGAATTGCTGCAATTTTCTTTGCCGTTTGATGCAACTGATGTCTGTTAATACTGGGACCAATGCTTCAATACGTATACATATTGTTTCAGAGGTGCGTCGATCACTGCAGTGTTTTTTATAGAAACAACGCAAGATACAATACTGTATGTAATTAGGCAATTCAAATCACGATGGCCGCTTACCTCCAAACCAATTTTTAGCTTCAAAGTTCTGAAACGGCGGTTTTAAGCATGAAAACAAAGCTTGGGTCGTTATGGATAAAAGAACCTCATCTCATGTGTTTACGCGGCCACGGATATGCGCGCCTGGTTAGACATAAAGTGCTCAAAGCGAGCTAGACAAGGGGTAGCAAGGTCCACCAATACAGTACAGTACAGTATCGTTTTTCCAGAATCAATTTCCAGTCGACGCTAGCTCGGGAATAACTGTGAAGAGAGAGCCAAGCAGATTTTCCTTGGCTAGCTATATCACATCAGCATTGGAACAAATTAAACTGCCATTCCGACTTCCGGCTTGGCTAAATTCGCTTAGTATATCGAATTGTCTGTCGATGTATGCATGTCTGGCTGAATATACATACAGACATATACGAGCGAATAAATCATGATTCTTATTCTCGGCCGAATTAAAAACAGATGCTCCATAGTTCTCCAACCCGCTCTTCAGGTCATGCAAGAAAAGGGATCGAGACGATTATTGGATCGTGCTTCTCACGGAGCCGCATTTAATTCAGGAACAAACAGGAGCATTCCCTCACTCACCCAAGTCGATCATAATCATATACTGTCCTCTCTAGACTGTGCATTGCGCATTGTGCCTTGCGCGTCCAGTACAATACAGTAGTACTGAAGAAATCTCCTCTCTCTAGCCTCTCTCGCCTCTTCTCTATAGCGTAGTCTACTAATTGACAGCCTTTGATTCTCATGCCCGACTCGTAACTCGTCTCTTCAACGCGGATTTCGTCTGTGTCAGAAGACATAGACCCCTGACGATCCACCATCCTTTCCTATGAGGCCCAGTTCTCTACCTGAGCTCAGCCCCCCAAAGTGAGATATCTTTAGCCAATTGCGTACAGCTGTTCCGAGTGATGGATTTCTTCGAAGGCAGTTTCATTTCCAAAGGACCCTTCCGCCTCGTCGGCATGTGGAGTCCCGCTGACGTATCGCCGAATATCAGAGTGTCAATGTCAATCAATGGATGGACAGGATGGAAGGATGGATGTCCATGACCATGTCAATGTCAATGCCCACAGATAGACAGGGCAAAAATGGGGACATCTTTGCCGTGCCCAGTTTTTACAAGAAAAGACCAGAGCAGTATCCTTTTTTCCTTTCATATACCCATTTCTTCCTGTAAAGTCCATCTATCCTATTCATTCGTTACCTTCTGCTGTAATTATTTCGTCCCTCTCTTGTTAATATACGTGCCGGATATACCTCTTCTACCATTATCTTGGCAGCTCTCGATCTGGTCTTGGCGTCGAACAGGGTCTAATTCGTCTATTTATCGATCCCGTCTTGTCATTGTCTTGGTATTCGAGCATTTTGGTTAAGCTGCCAAGATGCGATCGTTGCTTCAAACGACTACTGCCGTCCTTGGCTGGGCGGTAGCAGCAAATGCCTACGACCTAACAGTGAATGACAAGAGTAAGCTCCTTTGCTACCCCTGATCAAGATGAAATGATTTATTGACGACGTGTAGAATCAGTTGAGAGTGCGGCTGCTAAGGCTGCCAAGGGCTTGACAAGCTGGTATACAGGAATGAACCCAGGCGACACACCTGGAAACTTGCCAGACCCCTACTACTGTAACTATCCCGTCATCACTAAGTCATGACTGTATACTAACTCTCGAAAGGGTGGGAGGCCGGAGCCATGTTTGGTACTCTAGTTGATTACTGGTGGCTTACAGGAGACGACAAATACAACGCCATCACGAAACAAGCCATGATTCACCAAGCCGGCGATGGAGGCGACTACATGCCCGACAATCAAACCATGACCGAAGGAAACGACGACCAGGGCTTTTGGGCCATGGCCGCAATGTCAGCAGCCGAGCACCAGTTCCCAGATCCTCCCGAGGACACCCCTGGATGGCTCGCCCAGGCCCAGGCCGTCTTCAACGAATACGTCAGTCGTTGGGACCCAGAGTATTGCGGCGGTGGAATGCGCTGGCAGATTTTCAAGTGGAACACCGGTTACGATTACAAGAACGCCATCTCCAACGGCTGCTTCTTCAACATCGCCTCTCGTCTGGCGCTATACACGGGTAACGAAACTTATGCAGACTGGGCTGAAAAGGTTTGGGACTGGCATACCAAGGCTGGAGTTGTCACCGACAAGTTTGAGGTTCTCGACGGTGTCCATATCGGCAAGAGCAAGTCCGAGAAATGCGACGACATCGACAAGACGCAATGGTCCTACAACACAGGTATCTTCCTTCACGGCGCCGCCACTCTGTACAATCTTACCTCGGACGACAAATGGAAGAAGCGCACCGACGGCCTTCTCGACGATGTCTTCAACAAATTTGTCAAGGACGAGATTATTTACGAGCAGTTTTGTGAGCCGCACAAGCAGTGCAGTCAGGATCAGCAGAGTTTCAAGGGATACCTCGCACGATGGTTGGCCGCTACCACTCAACTATACCCAGGCACCAACGACAAGATCATGAAGCTTCTCAAGACAAGTGCACAGGCCGCCGCCAAGGTCTGTACCGGTTCTGGAGAAGGCTACAAGGGTCCTTCTGGTACTGCATGCGGCTTCTCGTGGACGACCGGTTCGTTCGATGGCTCTATGGGTGTAGGACCCCAGATGAACGCCCTCTCCATTTTCATGTACACTCTAGTCGAGAGCGCAAAGGGACCTGTTACATCCAAGACTGGAGGAACATCCAAGGGCAACCCTAATGGTGGTAACACTGAGATCGACGCGAGCGACAACAAGCCCAAGATGAAGGAGATCACTACGTCTGACAAGGCTGGTGCTGGTATCCTGACGTTCCTCTTTGTGGCTGGTGTCATTGGAGGTGTTTCTTTCCTGGTTGTCGACATGTAGACATTCAGGGCTATAAGTTGCAGGGAAACGGCGTTATGGGGTGATATGCGATATCTTGCTTGTATCATTGGGCGTTGAGGATGCTTTAGAATTCGGATACATTTATTTGTACATGGCTTGAGATGAGACGCAAAGGTCGTTAAGCCGCAAATGATTATTTCAAATCACTCAAAGTTACGTACATGATTTTGTGGCTTTTTTTCCCTTGAGTGATTTACTGCTCTGGTATGGTGAACATATATGCTTATTGGCAAACACTAACATGAGTTACCTTATATACCATTGTCCATGGTTCAAAGACTCACAGTATCTGACAAGGCTATCTATACCAACTAAACATCGATCAGGTTATTGCATGCACAAGGGCAAATAGCTTTGATCTATGACGGATATTCTCATTGATGATCGATTTGAAATTGAAAAGCTCTATGAATAGACCCCGACTCCTATGACTGTTCCTCCAGGTGGGTTGCATAATAATCCGCACACAGCGCAAGCTTGACAGAAATAATAGCCTAAACCCTTTTCTAAGTCGCCTAAGCTATCCTAAAGTCTTTTGTCATCCATCATGCTTTAGTAAAGTGGTATGCGGGTTATTTTCTGAACCGCCTGTCCTCATCCCATCATGAAAACTCTATACCAATACCATTAATTAAACTCTACCGTCTCAAAGACCGTCCCATCATCTATGATGTCGTCTTTTGTTGCATCGAGGAACCTCATTTTAAACGCCAACCCTCAACCGTTACATCTCCTTCAGGTTCCCTTGTTCGTCCCTCGACATTCTCGCATACTGCGTCTTCAACGCAGGTGTATCCGCACTAACAAGTGTATTCGTCCACCTCTCCTCCTCTTCACCAACAGGTGTCGTCCTCACTGATGCACGACCCATCAATACCGGATGGCAATTGAAGTAGATGTTCTCGTATGCCCGCTCAGGAACAGAATATGTCTCGTGGAAGATACCAATGTGCTTGGGCTTCGTCTTGTTGATATAGTCCCATGCTTTTCGGTGAATGTCCCCATGGGCAAAACGGTGCAGACCCTCCACATCGCGGAAGTAGTAGATGTTGAGAAGTGTGTTATTGCTGCTACGCTCGTCACCTCGCCAGTTCGAAGACGTGAGCAGACCGTATTCGTCGCGATGAGCCTCCAAGTCCTTCGACATGGCTGTGAAGTGATTGCTTATCTTGTCCATGCCTGGCGCGGCGAGACCAAGGGGGTGGTTGGCCTGAATACCAAGATGGAAGACTACCACTGACTTCGCACCAGGTTGAGAACCGAATGTCCCAGAAGAGAGTGGCAACTGCGCAGTTGTCCGACCGGGTATGATGGCTTCATTGTACTCGTTGGGCTTTGAGCTGCGCAGTTGGATAAGAGTGGTGATGATAGAGTTGAGCAGAACAGCTGCCGGTGGTACGACTGCCCAGCGAAAAGGAAGGATGGCGCAAAGAGCTACTTGGATGAATGATCCGATGGCTATAGTAACTTGAGGCTTGAAGCAATCTTTGAGCATGAACTATATCATGTTAGACAATGAATTCCAGATGATAAATGACCTTGACTTACAGCTGCCTGACTGTTTGAGGGGAATTTCATTGGCTTAGAAGCCGGGTTCAATTTAGGTCGAAACTCTGTATTCTTCATTTTAATAATGTATGTGTTTGACTATGTTGAGAAGGAAGATGAGGTTGGACGTATTGTTAGTGACTTGTGATTGAATAGTAGATGTTTCGTGGGCTCGACACGATGTTATTGGAGTTATATACTCCGTTCTTTCCAAACGACTAAGTCATTGCGGATGAATACGATATTAATTACTAACGAATGCGAGAACCTGCGACTGCGCCAGAGACAGACACTATGTCATGCAGAGCCATCACCAACATGACTATCTCCCAATCCAGACACTTAGTTATGTTGGCTTGCTCGCATTCTCGCATTCGCTTAAGTCTAGGGTACGTATCTGTTCAGCTGTTCATGAGTTGGCAGTTATCGATAAGCTCGTCGGCCTCCTTGTACTGGCCAAGTCTAGATAACATAGAGAGTGCGAGGGTGCGGCATTGCTTTTCCTCCGAGTTGCTGAGTTCCATTATTCGAGTCAGTCTTTGGGTACAAATACCGAGCATTTTGTTCCACCGCTCCAACACTTACTCTGTGTCTCCAGTGGTGCTTCTATGGTTGATCCTTGCATTCAAAAGACGAAATGGATAAGCTCGGTTCTACAAGTGATTGGGTTACAACTTCTATACAACTGGAAATCCTAGTTTGATAGTTAACTCAAACGCAAGCTTGCGTTTGATCTTCACTGCTTATCTTGCACAGCATCCGATCATTTGTATTACTTCCGAAGTGTATCGAGTCTAACACTCCCTCGGACCTCTGGTGTCTCCACGTCCGAACTCAAAGTGCTTCCCCACCGCCGGCTGCCCTAGCAACGGATCAATTAAACGTTAGAGTCGAACCCAGCTTTCGATCATCGGTTGACGCAAGACACGCCAAGGACTCGATCTAAGATGAGAGATCATCCTGTAACAGGCTATCAAACGGTTGTCATCTGGAGAGTGGGGATGCTACAGCCGGGAGTCGGTCTTGTGTAAAGTGAAATTGTCTTGCGTTAGGTGAGAGCCCATGTCAACAAAAAGTCACAGTGACAGAAAGTGTCTCAGAAAAAAATGAGTAGTAAACATTGAATATGAATTGAATTGACTTAGAATGCGACGATTTTGTAGTCGTCACTCATGAGGATCGTCTCACTATCGTAATCCCAACACCAGGAAACCAAATTACAGCATGTGCAGATAGATACTCCAGACAAATAAATGTCCAAAGAACCTATACACAAGCCGCAAGGAAAAAAGAGACAACCCAAGCAAATAAAAAAACAACAAAAATAGACAACTCTTGCAAATTGCAGTCCAGACAAGGCCCTAAAAGTGCCAACAACTCACAACGAAATGCTGGCCATTACATGCAAACTCCTCCCTGACAAGCATCTTTTTCCTCTCTTCTTAATCTTCGTCGTAAAATACCGGTCTGTGATACCGAAACTGCGTACGCCTGGCCATTTTATGTAAAGTAATTTTGTGTAAATCGCTTCAAATGTGTATGTTCAACATAGTCTAGATGTGTCGTGGAAAACTCGAGGAGAAATCTTCTAGGCGGTGTTTTCCTGGGTTTGTGACTGGTGAGGATAGTTGGGGTCGGTGAGGGACTTTTCCCATTCGTCCATCAAAGTCGTCGCTGTACGCTTGAGATTGCTGGGCGAGAATTGGTTGACAATGTTGGGTAGAAGCTCCTCGAGTTTGGGGGAGAGCAGAGGAGTTTCGTAGCCGGTCGACTTCTTCTTACTGAATAAAGTTAGCTATTGCCTCAAACAATGTCAAACTCAATGCCAACAATCACTTACGAGGGCGAGTCCGCAGGTTCTCCCTCGTCCGAAGTAGCAGACAGATCGTCCAATCCAGCACTGCCAATAGTAGAGCCACTCCAGCGAGACGTCTTAGAGGACGAAGCGGGAGACTCCCAATTAGACCAGTCATTGTCGTCCATCGAGTCGAATCCAAGAGGTTGCCAAGAGAAAGACTTGTTCTTTGATTTGGTTTTACTCCGCGCAGGCATCTCGGGCCGAGTTTTCGATGCTGTTGTCGCTGATGTCGATGTTTTCGTGTCTGAAGCCTCTGTAGACTCAGAGTTGTTGTGGGGTGGCTCAAATACTGTGCTCACTTTTGGTCGTAGCGGGCGATTCGGTCGGATCGTATCCTGGGTTCGGGAGGTTTCGCTGCCGCCGTTGGAGCGGACGGGTTGGCCATTAATAGGTTCGTCCCCAACGGTGATTTGACGAATGTCCTCGACAAAGGCTCTTAGGCCCAACTTAAAATCCTCGACAATTTGAGCAGCACCGGGAACGTTTTGCTGTGTGCGTGGCTGCCACGAGGCACGCTTATTTAAATGGGGATTCGTTAATTGAGCGGTCCTGCGCTCGATTGAAGGTAACTTGACCTGCTCGTGCTCGTGATCACGGTCCTGATACAACGAGAACCCTGCTTCTGGCTTCGCCGGCGACAGCAGAGATAGGGTTCTTGTATGTCCACCACGAAGGACCCTTCTTCGATTTGGTGTTGTTGCACCCGTCTGCTGCAGTAACTTTCGGCGGTCTGACTCGGCACTTCGCCTCATCAACGAACCATCATCTTCTGAAGGTAGAACTGGGCTGCGGTATGCCTCAATGGGAATAGGATCGCCCTTCTTCTCTTGTGTTGTCCACTTCTTCTTTAGTGAAGTCAGCTCTGCCTCAGCACGAGACAACTCCTCCCTTAATTCCAGCACACGTCTTTCCTGAGCCGCAATAGCAATAATGAACTCATTTGCGTCAGCAGGAGAAGCAATGCCAGAGTCAATCGGTGTCGGAGGAACCGATGACATGGCAGAAGAGGTCGGTGTTGGTCGGGAAGGGTCGCTCGTAGGGGGTGCAATTGGGAGCGTCAAGGACAGTCGGTTGACCTGGCGGTTCATGCTGGATACACTAGACTTTGCACGAGTGTGACCACGTCTGAAAGAGATAGTTTCGTCCCTTCGAGGTGGAGGGGGAATTCCTGCCACTGAGCTCATACTGCTGTGGCGGTTGTGTGAAGCGAGGTTGCGAGCAGGAGTGAACCTGGGGTCAACAGAAGCAGCGACAGCGGTGGTTGTAGTAGAAGAAATGGTCGAATCAGGGGCTGTCTCAGAAGTCGAATTGGAGGTGGTGGGTATGATCAAATCTGCTGGCAGACGGTCGGCAACAGAGTAGCGTCGACGGATAGCTTGTTGTTGCGAGGCCATGTCCATTAACTCGTAGGGATTCAAGGTCAAGGTATGGATATTGGTATTGTTGTATAATAGGGAGTGGAGGCCGAGAACTTGTCGGCGTTTATGTAAATGAGTGGCTGGAGCTCTTTGGGCTCTGCGACGCCGCAATCTAGCAGCAGCGACAGCAGCAACAGCGGCCCTGGCAGTGAGCGCTCTATGGTGTGTCTGTGTCAGACGGCGGTGATCATCGAAGAGAGCAAACGAGCAACGATGGACAAGGCAGAGTTGAAAGAGAAAACCGGGCATCAGAATAAGGAGAGAGGCGAGTCGAAAGTGGATTGTGCGAGGTCTTAGTGGTGTATCAAGTTGCGCATGGGGTATGGCGCGAGCCGGGGTGGATTGATTTCAGTGGATCGTTCGCCAATGCTCAGTGGTCGTTGTCGAAAATAGAGCCCTGGAGGCGTCCAGTAGCACGACCCTAGATCCCCTAACTTGGGAAGACGTTGATTGAAGTGCTTAACTTAGCACACGACACGACGCCTGGTCGGACCTTGAACCAGACTGGATCGGACTAGGGGGGCGATTCTCAGGAGAACAGGAGCACCATTGGTATTGGTAGCTGGGGCTCGGCAAGGCGCAGGAACGTCGCGAAATAGGAAGCCAGGGACGATGTGAGGCTTGCTGGGGTTGGCTGAGAGTGCGGACAGGAAATTGATAGATCCCAGTAAGGGACGAGGCGACGTTAAGCGGACGGGGCGGATTGGAGTACCTAACACTGATAAGGAGCCGTTGAGATGAGAAAAGCGAATCAATTACCGTGGGGGAGTGAGACTGTTTAGGATATTGTGATGTAAGGTTTAATGAGGACGTGATGAAAAAGACAAGAAAGGAGCGTTAATAATGAGAAAGAATATTTGAAATCGTAAGGAGCGAATATTCCCAATCAGGTGTTTGTGGGATACAGATATCGATGGAATGTTGTAAAAAGCAACAGAAGCTGAGTGCTGTCGGATCAATACAGCAATAGGCAGTTCCGGGAGAATGGCCGCTTCAAAGACAACAACCCTGGTAGGCGTGAAGTGATGCCGACAAGCGAAGAGTCCTGTAATTGACGATGCAGTGCGCGTACAATATTTCGGGGCATGAATTGGATGGATCATGAACATGAATTGTAAGTGCTACTTTAACAGGGTATGGGAAATGGGATTGGGACCTGCTTTGTTTACATATGCTGCTCGTAATTCGAAATGGGCCCTCGGCATCCGTCAACAACACCATGGGAACTGACCCAAAGAGCTGCAATTTGACGGCCCAACCCGCAAGTCTCACTCAAGACTGTGAGCAATCGCACCACCTGACCTGCCTCTGCCCTGTTTGCGCGGCTTGTCAAGCTCAACGCTTTGCTGCAGTGGATCATGTCCCCGGTTTGAGTCACGGACGACTACATATCAATATTCCTTCTCATTTCATCTCATCTCTTTGTGCTGCCATTCTCTTCTTCCTCCCGACTTTTCCATCACCCCGCCTCGTTGCTCCCCTCGTCCTTTTGACTTGACAACGGATAGAGCCTCGACGCCTAAACTACTGCAGCCTGTGCGTTAGACCGTATCTTGTTGGGCAAGGGTTCCACGATCTCGAGCGCTCGAGCCGTAGTCCAAACAGAGTGTCGATATTTTTTATCCATCATTGGCTCTTTATAAGTGAGGCACTTTGTTCTGGCTAACGACAAACAATGTTTGTCACGACGATGGAAATAGCGCTCCTGTGACCCTGTCATCCAGGCCCAGGGGTCTTGTGTCTTTTAAGTTGCGGTGGCCCTGGACGGACCTTGCATAAACGCAGGGGTTTAGTACCAAATTGAGTCGAACATCAGTCTACACATTTGCCGAGGAATGCAAGTAAATTACATCCGTAAGCTGACTTGCATAAAATCATCTAACGGTCGATTATTCGGTTAACGATGAGATGGAAAGAAACCACATGCAGCCCATTTGTCCGAGCTATTCTTGGGTTGTGTGTGGGCCTGTGTTTTTTGATCGTGGAGTTGCGGTCGAAGTATGGCCGGCACAGTCTCAGGTCTACCTAAACACAGCCTCGAATACGAACTGAGTGAAACCGGTTTATGGTTGGCTACGTGAAGAATTTGACTGCGGTACGCATCATCCATTAGGTATACAATTCAACAAAAATCGGAGGCGGTCAGGCAGTGTGTAAGTTGAGCTTCGTAGGCGCTACTTGGTAGGCTTGAGGGGACTAGAAAGCGTGGTGAGTGGAGGCATGAGAGACGAAATAAGTAAGCCAGCTTAAGACATATGGTCATCCTTTCTATCACCCCTAGGCGGACTGGAAATGATCCATATCGATCAAGCACGTGATCTTCGCGTCAAGGTCGCGTCTGGTAGGAAGAAGCTACGGCTGACACGTCAGTTGCCCGATCGCATCCATCGCCGAACCTAAAGCATCGCGCCCAGGCAAATGGGAAAGTGGAAACGGCATCTCTTACCTGCCTACTAAGTTTTCGCGAAGAGACTCTGTTGCCTGCTCCACTTCCCCATCAGTTTACGACTGGTCTCTACGTGCCTCAATTCAAGTTCCAACAACAAATCATGGGCTCTCTGTCGTTGTCCCGTGGCATTCACGAAGGCGAAAGAACCTATTCATGAAAATGCCTCTCCCTTTCGTTTTAGTTTGTCAGTTGCTTGATCAGTGTTTTGATCTTTCTGTCGCCAAAAAGAGTTGCTCTGGCGTCATTGAGAAGTGGTTTACCAGGCATCGTAATTATGTTGATGCCCACGATACCAGTCTCTCAGCACTCTTGTCGACCTTACTACCCGAGAAAAGAACAGATAGGGTCTACTGTATCCAGGCCGCTAGCCTCGAAAGAATCATCGGCCGTGCGTGTCTTCTCGGAGCTTCACGTATCGCTGAACTGGCTCGGTTCCGTCAGCCCGGCTCTGGTGTTGATCTAGCTGATTGCGCCTATTGCATCCTGACTATAACAGTGGGTTTACTCATGCAAACGATAGTTCCAAGCTGACAGGAACGCAGCCGAGCCCTTGCTACAACCAGAGCGATCTTGTGACTGTGGAAGAAATCGATGAACTCCTCCATTCCCTCGCCTCGAAAGTGAGATGGAGTTCTCCTTCAATTCGCGCCTCGCAGGCCAGCTTAGCTCCAAGCAACAGAACGGATGTTGAGCTCATGTACAGAAGGCTGAGCGCAGTAGAAGCCAAGTGGTTTACAAGGTTGATTCTGAAAAGCTACCAACCACTAGCATTAGATCCGCATCTCGTATATCGACTTTGTGACCCCCTTCTTCCTTGCGTTCTCAAGATTCAGGACGACTTTGCCATGGCAATTGCTACTGTGCAAACTTTACGAGGGAGGTTGCTCCCGAACACTGGAAGAAGAACCCCCCGTGAACAGGTTATGTGCACTGTGAAACCTCAACTAGGTATTAAAATTGGACGACAGCCTTGGATTAAAGGCCGCAGCATTAAGCATTGTCTGGATATGGGTCATGGGTGTATGAGTGTGGAAGAAAAGATCGATGGCGAATACTGTCAGATCCATATCGATCCCAGTAAGGGAGATCGATGCATTCAGATATTCTCAAAGAGTGGCAAAGACAGCACTGAAGACAGGGTTGCACTTCACGGGTCGGTACTAGAAATTCAGTGACTTCATGTAAGCTGATCCCTCATACAGGACAATACTGGAATCACTTAGAATTGGACAGCCTGACGCCAGAGTCACGAAAGCTTGTATATTGGAAGGGGAATTGGTTGTATATGATGACTCCGTATGTCTTTCCCAAGCCCATCTGTCTGGCGATATTCTAACATATACTAGCTGGAGAAGATACTTCCATTCCATAAGATTAGAAAGCACGTATTGCGGAGAGGCATATTTTTGAACACCGACTTAGACTCCCTGTATGTCTTCCCTTTCCATCGTTATGTGTGATGTTGACTTCCTAGGCCTGGGCCGCAGGAGCACTTGATGATCGTTTATTATGACATAATGCTATTAGAGGATCAGTCACTGATCAACCTACGACACTCGGGGAGATTCAGAATTCTGTCAAATCTTATCTGTTGTCGCAAAGGATGGGCAGAACTAGTTCCACGCCAAGTTGTCGACTTCGGTCAACCACTTGGAGCATCGACCCTACGTAAGGCATTTGCGGTCACTATCTTGGCCCGAAAAGAAGGACTCGTTTTGAAACCAGACGAGCCTTATTTCGACTTCAAAAACGAATGTCGAAAGTTCTCGAGCTGCTGCATCAAGCTCAAGAAAGAATACATTGGGAACTTTGGAGATGTTGGTGATTTCGCGGTTATCGGGGCCAAGTACGACTCGACAAAAGCAATGACATATCGAATCCCTGGACTAAAATGGACGCATTTCTATGTTGGATGCCTCGACAATAGAGAAGCGGTCAGAAGCTGGAAGGCTAAGCCAGAATTCACGATCGTCAACGTTGTCGAACTTAACGAAACGCTTCTTAAGGAGGTCGTTACATACTCAAATCCAGAGCCCATTGACCCAAGACAGAATGAGACGCTCATCTTCAAACAGGCCCCTGGTGTTGAACAAGGTTCGCCCCCAACCGTCATATTCAGCAAGCCGCTGGTATTTGACCTGAAATGCTTCAGCTTTGATAGAGTGGGAAACACTGGATTTTGGAGCCTGCGGTTTCCTTCAGTGACAAAAGTTCACTTTGATCGGGACTTCACTGACACTATATCCTTTGAGCAGCTGCAAACGCTGGCCAAGGATGCAACGACAGCCTCTGAGCTCGAGGACAGTCAGGAGAACTTACAGTGGATTGCAAAGTTAGAGGCAGCCGATCCTCGCGGCATTGCAGTTGACACCGCTAGCCAGCTGACGATTACAACTATGCCAACGCCATCACCTCGGAAGTCAACCCAGAATACTACCTCTACACGGTCGCCAACTTCCCGTTTGGCAGAAAGGTCGCCAGCTGGCAATCAACTTGGCCACTGCCACGAACGATTCGAAAGGTTGCGACCTTTGCTTTTATCTACTGCTGCAGCCGCAACGTCGATGCCTGCTGCACCGTCCGCTTCACATACGGAACCTCGTGCAAAACAGAAACGCGATCCGCCTATTTCGCACCCAGCATCACCACGTAAGCGCCTAAAAGCAGACACTGAATCACTATCACAACACCAACAATCACACACCAACGCAAATAACTCTCAACCGCACGAGCCTCTTGGCCACATAGATGAGAACTCAAGATCTCAGCGCACCATGTCTCACTATACACTTTGCTGCCCATCGCCTCCCACTCATGGTCATGAGTCGTGCTCTAGAGAGCATGGCCTTGGAGAGGATCTTTTCATGTACGATCTTGTCACTGAACAGGCTCCTTATACACTGAGAGACTTCGAGAATGACCTTGAGAACGAACTTGAGACCGAAACAGAACCTCGCCGCAAAAGAACAGTTATCTGGAAGGATGTTGCTATTGGCGAGGAAGGATGCGCATACGCACGCGAGAACTGTGTGTTTGCGAAGGCAGAGGTGTTGATTTCACCTGGGCTTCTTAGCAACCCACAAGCTAAGACACTCTTTGAGCTGCATGGAATCGGCAACCCAGTCGAGAAGATTGATGCTTGGTTGGAGGGCCAACTCGAAGAGAGAGAGGGCGTCACCAAGACCTACCTTTTGTGTCAGTCGAACCACAAAGAGGAAACAAAGACTCTCCTCAAAAAGATTCAGAAAGCACGTGAGCCCATCCCACTCGAGCGACAGGATTGGATTCATGTTTATGACTGGCGCGTCTTACGCCATGTGACGATAATGGAGGATGTATCTATCGACCCCAAAAACTATGATGGGTTCTCTGACCCGTGGCAGCGCTGGCGTATTGGGTTTGGACTTATCTGATTTAACGCCCAAAAACGATGGGATATGAGGAACAGTAGATGATGGCTATGATAGCTCACAAAAGACAGTTTATGGAGATGACAAACTCAATTCTATCCTCTATGCTTTCCCTATGTCCGTGATTCCTTGTCGTAGAGGTCGCCGTAGCTCTCCTTGAGCCTCATGAACAAATGCTCATCCGCCGTCATAACTTTACTTGTAGCATAGGGGTTCTCACTTGGCGCCCCTTCAGCAGGTACGAAGTTTTTCACCCGCTCGCTTGGAACGGGCTCGAGAGGAATCGTCCCAACAGGATGGCAGAAGTAAGCAATCGAATATCTCGGCCCCTCATTAGTCTCACCCTGCACCTTGACGCTTCCTTCGGTTGGAAATACGACCCTGTGGAGAGTGCTACGGAATAACCCGTTGGTCCAGTACGATAGTAAGTCACCGATATTGATGAGAATTGGCGGACTGGGATCGTTCTCAGTGCCAGCAGGGCATACAGGAACGGGTGCCCATATGTTGTCCTTTGTGAGAACTTCTAAGCCTGCTTGCCCCTTGAGACGAAAGAGAAGGGTGATAGAGCCGTAGTCGCTGTGAGAGCCAGCACGCACGTCTTCCTCAGTATGAGCGGTGGACTCAGGGGGCGGATAGCGTAAGAAGCGGAGAATAGAGCTTGAAGCTCCCTTGTCTGTGTTGTGCGCCGAAGAGAAGAAGTCGCCGACCTAAACAGTTATTTCTAATGAGTACCAGTTTTGAAGTTAACAAAAAGGGGTTGACTTACACCTAGTCCCAAGCCAAGTAGGTAGAGTAGCTTCTGGCAAAGGTCATGGCATGAATCAGCAAATGCACTTATTTGGGGTTCATCGGGGACCAAGTCAGATGGGAGAGGCTGTTGAGCTTTTCCATCTGCAAATTCACCAAAGTTGAAGGCTCTAATATGGCTGTGTTAGTGAGTCGTCGTAGATCATTAGCAAGTAGCTCACTCTTTGAAGTCTCCAATCTAGTACGGAGCGTCAGCCTTGATATTAACCTTTCTTTCTAGACTAGAGACCAAACTTACCTTTTGGTTCTTGGGATCCAGAGTCTCAGAATGCATACCCGACCAGCCACGGTTGTTAGTCTGAATTGTGCATCTCTGCTTCTCTTCCAAGGAACACTCAAACGTCTTTCTGACCTGTATTGTAACAATCAGCGTTTGTGTGTTTGTATGGGTCTGAGTCCAGTGTATTATAGTCACTCACGAGATCAAATGCCCCGTCGACATCCTTGGCTTGAATGTCGCGGCCTAGATTACGGATGTAAATGAAGCCATGTTCCTCAGCAGCGTCAACGAGTTGCTGGGCAATTTCCTTTTGGTCGGCATCAGGAGCTGAAATGTCAATCACAGGAATGTTTGCCGTTCTTTGATCGACCCCACCGGGCCTCCTGAAATGACCGAGTTTATCTTTCATAGGATAATGCATGATTGCTTGTGTTTGTAGTGGGTTGAGTATGAAACCGGCTTCGAGAGTGATAAAGCCGCAGTATGTAGGAAAGGTGGTGGGGGAAGAAGATGTATACGGCTATCTGGGGACTAGCTCAAGCTCTCATATTAGAAATAGGAAATGGCAACGATCGTTCATTTGAAAAATGCCAAACGATACGAACAGCGGATGATCGTTTGATCAGCTTATATTGCACAGAGCGTCATCACCCCGCCATTCATAGATGTTTGCCGGCCTCAGTACTGTACATGAGACTCTGCAAGTACTATGATACAGTGCGGGGCTCCCAGCTATAACACCTAGTACGTCTAAGTTCTACACACCAGTTTAACTGCAGAGTATGTTATATAGTGATGTAAAAGAAGGGAAAATATATTATTTGGTTCTAATTAATCTCTATAAGGTCGTTATGACCTCATACCTATCCCAGATTTCCATAGTATTTAGCTAGTTGTAGACGTTCAAGATGATTTATCCGAGGTGAGCTCGAAGTAACACAGCCACAACTCGGGTAACACTAGCCACACTCACGAGGGCTCTTTCCAGCTGGACATGGATGGGGTGGGCGGTAGGATGTGCCGTCCCGCCCGTAGACAAACTTTAGGTAGGCAGGTCGTGTGGTAGGTAGGCGGGCAGGTACCACCCCAGGTAGTTTTTGGTACGTCCCTGCCACTGTAACTCGTCAGTCAAACTTTTGGTTCCTGTCACATCTTCCAACCAGCTGTCCACCTTTGAAGCTGAAGATACCTACCTCACCTGCCAACCTTGTCCTTCAATCCTCCACATCCGCTTCCCACGACAACTTTCCGAGAAGAGACGTTTCTCTTCTCCCCGACTCTCGCTATTCACCTTGCGACCCTCCCGACGACCCGCCCAATTCGTTCCCCTCTATCCAGCTACGCAGGTCCCCCCTAGCAAAGCTACGGCACCTTACCTGGCGGAACTCCTTTCAACCCCGCCATATTCTTGGATCAGCATCCTCCCTCATCTTGCCGCCAACACCTGCGATTCCTAATCCCACCTTTCGAACGACCAGTACCTACTGCCCCCAAGACCTTCCGGTCATCGAATTCGACAACGAGAATCTATAGTGTAAAGGCGCCTGAAGTGCAGCGAGTGTTTCGAGATGCCATGTGAGTCTTGTCCCGCGCGCTTGAGGATAAACTTCGTCCAAACCCAGTCGGACTCTGTGCTTGGCCTTCAAATTCAGAATAAACAGCTCGCAACCTTCGTGCCTACCGCCGAGAGGTAATTTAGCGCAGTTGAATTAGCTTCTTCCAGCTTCTCCGACCATGTGGAAGCTAGCGGGATATGAACAAGCTCAATTGTAGTTGCAGTTCTGTGGGCAGCGCTCCAATATCAACTCAACATGATGATGATCACACCACAGCCGACTGCTTTTGCGACGACGATGTCCCTACGCAGTGCCCGCATACGTCAAGCAGGTTCTGGAGCATGCGCTAACACTTCAAGCAGTCCTTATTGAGGATTCCTGGATCAACGACCAGGCTTCGTATGTACTTTTGCGACTCGCCCTTCTGCAAACAATAGCGCTAATTGAACACACACAGCACGCATGATATCTCCCAGCTCGAAGGATGCGCCATCGCTGTCGATGCAACTTATTATCTCTGCCAGCTCCTCGAAACACCTCCTGCTCACGAGCCCCTATTGTCAGCCCTGGGTGGTCTCACTGGAGTCGAGGCACACATAAACCAGAACCTCGATCAATGGGCAAAGAATGACATTGTGCCTTTCTTCGTTTTCGACGGTCAACCTGTGACCGGCCAGGATGACATCACCTTGGATCGTGGCCTCAAGGCCAACAAGAAGACAGACGAGGCATGGAACTTGTACTCTCAGGGGGCTGCTGAAGAGGCGGTGACAACTTTCGGTACTAGTCCAGGTGAGTGAACATCAGTTTTCGATTGTGATGTTGGCCTAATCCGAGGCTATTCCAGGGGCCTTTCGCATTCAGAACCTCTACCCACTACTCCAAAATGTTCTGAAGAGCCGTGATCTTCACTTTCTGGTCGCGCCCTACACTGCATGCGCCCAGGTACGCTATTTGGAAGTTCCTCACTTTGGCGTTCTGATTCTAACAGGAATAGCTTGCTTACTTTGAAATGATCGACTCAGACCAATGCTCGGGTGTAATGGGCTCACAAGAGCTTCTTTTGTACCCTATCAAGGACTCTGTTCTCCGTACTTTTGATTGGGAAACTAAGACGGTCACTGCCATCTCCAAAAAGAAAGTGATGCGTAGCCTGACGCCCACTGCAAGCGAGCCTAGATTTATCGACTCTTTCCTGATGGCTGGCACATCTTTCCTTTCTCCTTTCCCTGCTCTCTTGGAGAGCTCAATGTATTCGGATTACAACATCTCAACTGCTGCTAATCTGCTGAGGACCGCGGAAAACAGCGTTGCAACTGCCTGCGCGAGCTTCAACGATATATTGCAGAACAAGGATGCTGACTGGCTCGACAAGTATCGCAAAGCGAGAATGGTTGTCCATCACTTCGTTTACATTGCCGAGAACGGTGAGATCCATGTGAACGACTATGAGCACTTGACTAGCGACAATCACGAGTATCTCGGCCTCCAGCTCCCCGCTGAGCTTTTCCATTACCTCAACACTGGCTTGATTGGACCTCGCCTGCTGGGTAACATCACCCACGGACAAGTTCTCATCCAGCCTACTTTGGATGGAGTTGCATCAGACGAGTACAAGAAGTTGGTCACCGACAGAATAGTGCCCATTAAGGAGCAGGCTCTTTCCCTGTTGATTCCCAGACTTCACCGCGGTATTCAGCACAAGAACATCAAAGTGCGGGTTTGGTTTGATCC
Source organism: Fusarium nelsonii (assembly GCA_014898925.1). Taxonomy (NCBI): domain Eukaryota; kingdom Fungi; phylum Ascomycota; class Sordariomycetes; order Hypocreales; family Nectriaceae; genus Fusarium; species Fusarium nelsonii. The sequence goes on along the minus strand of JAAVUC010000231.1, from coordinate 7,234 downwards.
CAAATATTCTTACACTATCAACCACCGTTCCGTTAACCCTCCCCCTTCACAGACGGTTGCCAGCTGGGATGTCAAGGACGATGATGTTCGCGAATTTTATCCTGAGGATTTCGCGGGCCCCGTTTCGCTGGAAGTCTTGTCACTTGTTAACACCGATTTTGTTGTCAAGACATTCCCCAAAGAGAGGCCCATCAAAGGAATCGATAGCACAAACATGGTGACCTCGGTGGCCATTTGGCGATTTCTTCACTTGAGAGGATACGCCAACGACAAGCACGAACTAACAAAATGGGGTAATGCATTGGCAACCACCCTTATCACTCTCCAAGATGTTAAAGAGAACAACCCCGAGGTGATCGGTCTATCGGAAGCAGCCCTGGTCGCGTTTGAGCTGATCCGAAATGGACTGTTGACGGGAAAGCACACTGAGGGTCAGCCCGGTCTGCCCCGCAAGGGCTCTTACGAGGAGAAGGCAACCCTGGTGCTGATCAGCGAGTGTGCATCCCTGTTGAAGCTTCGACACCAAGTCTATGGCTACACCGGCCCTCTTAACAAAAACCTTCTGAGCTTCTGGTCATTGGCTTCGGCCGTGAGAGAAGCCGATCGGGACCTGATAGAGGCTATTGTGGCCTCGATGTTCCTGTATGGACAATCCAAACGCGAAAGGGATGATCAACTGGAAATCAGCCAACGGTAAGGTTCTCGCTCATCTTTCACCATGCGATACTAACACATGATTAGCCTACCTTTCCAACAGGAGCCTGACATCGGTCTCGGCATTGCTGTGAGGACCTTCTTCGACGACGATGAAGCCGGTGGCGACAAGGAGGGCCGACTGCACCGACTGGAAGAGTTCCCCAAGACGTTTGTGCCATACGCTGAGTCGCTGACTGAGGATTTCCGAGTTGCCCGTGACTTTGTCGACGCACTCGCCAAGGGTGTGGAAGCATTAACCGCAGACGAGATGCGGGCGGAGGACAAGGAGGCCTGGACCAGGGCTCAGGCTTACTTTGAGGCGCGACCTTTTTAGAGCATGATTTGAGTTTGAGGCAAATTTATGGCAGATGTTACATTATAGTGGTCTCTGAGTGTGACGCCTTTAGGCACACACCGTCTTGCAGACTTAGCGGCGTTGGCGCGGGCGGCATAAAAGTCGGGAACATAAAAGTTATCACATTAGAGGTGCGAATAAGTTTCCAGCAGGACTTGTGGGGAGGGATGAGACGATGCCAGGGGGACACTGCATGGCAATATGTCCCACAGCAAGTGGCTTCGAAAGCAGTTGAACGAAGCAACTCAGATTTACAAGTAGATATAGCCAAGCCGGCCAAAGTCGGCATGCGTACTATATCAAAGATAGGAATATTGCATGCATGGCTAGTATCAACTGAAATCGCTTGACGCAGCAGATGCATACCACATTAGCCACATGAGTTTGCACGGTTGGGATAGTGAGTTACTAGTAATAATATTGGCTTGAGCAAAGTAGCTACTCAGTCTGGGTATTAAGTAATATTACAGCACCACCATTAATCAACACAGCTTAGTATCCCCCCCCTATGAGATGGTCAAAACCATAGGCCCAGCCACGGTAATATCATCAGACAAAACACCTTCCAAAGGTCCGGCGCTAGTCAATGTAACATAAACAACTCCCGCCGCACCCTGAGGAACCTCACATCCCTCTCCTTCAGTAAACGTTGTGAACTTGGTTCCGCCAGGGAGTAAACCACCGGCTGTGAAACCGCAGTGGGTAGCACCAGCCGCGGCCTCAGAAGCAAGCTTAACCTTGGCTCCGATGACCGCAGCCTCAGCTGTCTGGCCCTCTGCCATAGCCAGGGCTGGGAAAGCTTCGACCTGGAGGTTGGACCCCTCAGGGCACTCGGTGATGAATGGTGCAGCGAGAGAGAAGACGGCACGGGGACCGAGAGGCGTATCGAGGGGTGCAGGTACAGCCACTGCCTTGGAGAAGACTCGGATAGCAGTCTGGTGTCGTGCTTCGACAGTGAGAATTGCTCCAGCAGTGCCGAGGATAGCAGGGTCGGTCAGAAGTGGTGCTGCACCGAGGTAGGCTGATACACCAACGCTCTCGAGAACAGCAGCAGTGGCAACCATGGCAGCAGGGTCGGCAGTTGCGCCCTTGAAGTCGTACTTGCACTCTTGAACAGGCGCGAAACCTGCAGCTGTGAGGGCTGACTGGAGAAGGACGACGTGAGAGGCCTCGGTCTTGCCAATGGACTTGACGTCGTCGAGAGTCTGGCCTTCAAGACCGAGGGGAGCAAATTGTTCGTCGGAGATAGTAAGGAAAGATTCACGGTAGAAGGCGTTTTCGAGATGTTCCAATGTCAGGGCACTAGACGTGAGCGTTAGCTTTGGTCACACCAGTAACATCGGACAAGAAAGACTTACAATTGCAAGATACTGGGGTCGTCAAGGCCGGCAGCGGCAGCAGCATCGTTTTGACGCTTGGAGAGTTCATGATATCGTAGTTGTCTCTTGGTGAACATGGGAACAGAAGGCATTGCCAGTGCTGTACCGGCGAAGAGGCCAAAGAGGATAGACTTGACGGAAGCCATGTTGTACTAGTAAATATAAAAAAGAAAGAGAAGGTGTCGGGCCAGCCAGCAAGGAATAAGTATTAAAAAAAGAAATAGGTAGTGATAAGGCAAAGTACCTATGTAAGTAAATAAAAGCAACTATCAAAAGCAGACCAGCGCTTATTGAACGAGCGAGTAGAAACGAAAGGACAAAACTTCTTGTATTCTTTTAAAGTTGTAAGTAAGTCGTCGAGTCAAAACATTCCCTCGGAAAGAAAGACAAGACAGCCTTATATCTTTCAGCACAACACCAGGATTATCATCTCAACTTTTTTGCTCGCCCGCTGCGACATGGACAGCCGACGGGTTTAGCTGCATCCGTGGCTCAAGGTAACCAGGGGTCCTCGGCACGCTTCATGACTGGTGCCAAGAGAGGTCGATGTGCAGGAACACTAGATAGCCGTGTTTAACGTCTTTCCCCTTCAAACGTTTCCGCTTACTGCCTTTGTAGGTACCCGGGCTGCCAGGGTTCCCCATCTGTAGATCTGAGACGTGAAAAACTGGAACTGTGAAACTGTTCCGAGCTATTGCATTGGCATTTGCTATTGGGTTGGACCTCTTAGCAGCAACTCTATAGCCCAAAAGGTGAAACAACATACCGAGAACCTTTCCGCTATTATATGCTGTCAAAGCTATGCTCGGTCCGGCCAATGACCGAAACACAACTGATACATACCAACCCCTGCGGGTAATGTTTAACTACAGGCCAAAGCGATAGATACGCGATAGTAAACTCGTTTACTCACTTAACCTGAAAACTACACAAGGCTAATAATCATGGGCCGGTGACTATACCAAGACAAGGTAATTGGCAGTTGGCATAGACCCTTGATTGACAATTGAGCCTTCTGACGAACTTAAGCATAAAGCATAATTCACCATACTCACATAGCCAGGTAGGCAAGCTTGGCAACTTGGGGCAACAAAGACGATCAAAACATGACAAGCACAACAGACCATAGTTCGTATACTGCTTGAGCAAAGATGAAATTACCTCCACTATGTCTCCTATCCATACCATACTACCACTAGCTGAAAGTCCAACTCCTTCTGACAATCTTGTCAATTCCTCGCAATGCTCACCACCCTATGATAGATAGGGCTTTCTTCCTGACTAATAAGCAGGCCATGCATGCTCCAAACTTCCCACTAAATTGCCACTATTACAGTCGCCAGCTAACTTTTGTTCTCATTTTACAGAGCGTAGGGGTTCAGGGATCGAATTGTCAAGCAACTGAACTCTCGGTTAGCACATTTCTTCAAATGATGGGCACATATTACTTACGGTGGGCTCTTGGTAAGATCAGTCTTGAGAATGACAGGCACTCTCGTCATCTCTGTCACATCCTGGATGTAGTCACCGCCCTCTTCGCGGAGCGAGAAAAAGTTGAGGTACTTCTCCTTGTTGGTGAGGCGAGTCTCAACAGCCTCCGCCACGGGAACCTTGGAGTCGGAGCGAGTGCGGTGCAAGTTACCAGCGTTGGATGAGGATCGAGTTGGGGAACCAGGAACACTCTGGGTCGGGCGTTCAGCCAGTGAAGCTCCGGCCATAGCCTCGGTCACGTCGGATGTGTTGTCATCGTCGTCGTCGAACAGGGCATCAACATCATCAGTAGAGATGGTGCCTGTATCGGTTTGCTTACGTGTAGTCTCCTCGCGCTCCTTTCGGGCACGTTCTGCCTCCTCAGCTTGACGCTGAGCAGCCATGGCGTTCGAGTGTCGAATGGATGCCGCGGCCTTGGGTCGCTCATCTTCGGGCACAAACGCGGAGCTGGGAACGCCCTTCTCCCAGTAAAGCTCAAGGACTCGCTTCTCCTTACGGAACTCAGCCTTCTTCAAAGGCAGCTGATCGCAGTGGACTCGCTTCTCGAATCCCCATTCAGGGATGAGGACATCAAAGGCAGACTCGTACACGCACAGGACGATACCCTCAGCGATAAGATCACCGTTGGCTTCTTGTCGCTTCTTGTCCATTGTTCGGCAAGATTCGATGTGAACACTCTGCTCCTGAGCATTTTGAGCAGAGTCCTTCTTGGTGTTGCAGGACTCAGCAGTCTTGACGAGGTTCTCCAAATCATCAGTGAACTCGATCTTGCCCTCGGAGAGGACAGCCTCCAATTGACGATGGACGATGATGTCGGCGTATCGGCGAGTGGGGCTGGTGAAGTGAGTGTAGAGGGGCAGGTTAAGAGCATAATGAGGCCACAGCTGCTTGTTGGTCTTTCCTGAGATGAAATACTTGGCCCTCTGCATGGACTTGACGACAAGGGTCTCCATGCCCTTGCGCAGATCGGGATCATCGACCTTGAAGAGACTGTTCTGGAGGGCACCGCTGCCGGACGAGTCGATGTCATAGCCCAAAGCAGTCATGCGCTCGACGAAGGTCTGAAGGCGACGAGGGTTAGGAGCGGACTGGCGTCGAAGGAAAGCCTTCTCAGGAAGTCCCTCAACAAGGCGCTGTGCGACATGGGCATTGGCCTTGTGAACCAACTCCTCGACGAGTTCAAGAGCCTGAGTCGAGTCGAAGAGGTTATCTTGGACAGGGTCGTTCTCATCGTCGAGCTGCTGGAACAACCTAAGAGGGGCAATTGGTTCACCGCCAGCGCCCAGACGAGCTTCCCGGAACTTCTGTGAAACAGCGTTAAGAATCTGGATGGCGTTGACAGGAACAGCTGAGTTCTTGTACTCAGAGGGGTTGTCCAGGGCTAGGTTGATGTCATCAAGAGAAACCTTGCCGGCACTCTTGACAATCGAACGACCGACCCATGCGTCACCTTCAGCAACAGATCCTGTGTGGGGGTTCACATTGAAAACAACAGACACAGCAAGACGGTCCTGCTCGGGAGTCAAAGAGCAGATTTCGGTGGACAGCTTAGGTGGCAGCAAGGCGCAGAAGCGGTTCTTGAGCTGAACTGAGGTGCCACGTTTCTTGGCCTCTCGGTCCACAAGAGAATTGGGCTTGACGAAGTGAGCAATGTCAGCAACGTGGATACCGATCTCAATCTTGCCATCGGAGCGAGACTTGACGTGGACAGCGTTTCCAAGCTCAGCGCCTCCGTTGTAATCGATAGTGAAAGCCTTCTCCTCGCGGTAGTCGCGGCGTTCGGCCAGAGCAGCCTCATCCTCCTTCTCGAGAGACCAATCCTGAAGACCTACACTGCGGAGCACAGCATCGGAGAACTCATCCGAAGCAAAGTTGTTGTCACGAAGAAGAGCATCGGTCTCAACCTTGAGGTCGCCCATGCGTCCAAGTTGCTCCACGAGGGTTCCGAAGGGGTGGAGCGAAGTGATGGGCCAGCGCTTTATGCAAGCCACGAAAATTCGGTCCGCATAATCTTGGTGCTTCTCGACGAAATCGCGAGGAGCTTGTTCAGTAGGGATGGCGATGAGGGGCACACGCTTATCTGTGGGCTTGAACCAGACAATCTTTGGCTTCTCCTGCTGTCGAGGCTCGGGATGACGGGAGTTGTTACCCTCACGAGCAGCCCTCTCGGCCTCCTGCTTCTCCTTGGTAGCTTGGCTGCTGGGACGGAGCAAACCAAGAGTACCAGAGAACATTTGACCAGCAACACGCTCAACAACCGCCACAACATGACCAGCATACAGAGGCTTCTGCTCGTCGTTGATCTCCTCCTCTTCGACAAGGAGGAGGCTCTGACCCTCAACCTCAACATCATCGTTCTTCTTTTGGGTGGGTCGCTGACGGAGACTGCCACGACGGCGGATGCCACCCTCAGGAGGGTTGCCGTCATTGTTGTTATTAGAGCTCTGGTTACCTTGGTTGGTAGATCCGGATCGAGTGTCGGTAATGTCCTTGCGCTTCTTCTTCTCTTCTTTCTCGCGCTTTTGGCCCCAGACTTCATCAACGTCCAGAAGCTCAACAGCGACGAGATCACCCTCGAGAGCTCGGTTTCGGTCCTTACTACCGCAGATGAAGATGTCGGCATCGAGGAGGCCATCCTGGGTGGTAACATAAGCATCGCTACGGTTCTTCTTGTTAACACGGAGGATACCAGAAACGAGTTGACCATCGCCCAAAAGGGCGGGGAGAGAGGCCTGGGGAAGATAAGGAGTGAAGAGAGTCTTGCGCTGCTGTTGCTGCTGCTGCCCACCGAGCTGACCAGCATGCTGGGAGCCTTGGAGACCCACGAACTGCTGACCGTTCATTTGAGCGGCTTGCAACGCCTGCAACTGGTTCAGTTGCATAGGGTTCAGCTGCTGGCCGTACATCTGAGGCATCATCATCTGGTTTGGCAGCTGCATAACTTGGGGTTGGTTAGGGTTGTACTGGAAACCTCCCATTCCGGAGACAGACTGGTTCATGGATCCGCGAGGTCGGTGACCAGGCTGGAAACCTTGGTTCTGACCAGCATTGCCGGGCTGGTCCTGACCCTGACCCTGAGTACGCCAGTTTCCTTCGAAGTTACGGGACCCAGTACGGGCGTGACCGCTTCCGCGGCGCTGGAACTCGTTGCTCTCGGCGTTCAAACCACCACCACGACCGCCTCCTCGGCCATTGACAGCCATGCTCTGGCTGCGGCCGTGACCTCCACGTCCTCCACGAGTCGATCCTTGAGCAACGGGGACATCGAGGGTGGACTGGGAAGCGGGTTTGTTCTCGTCATCGGGGGCGGGAG
>JAAVUC010000229.1:0-15953 GCA_014898925.1 Fusarium nelsonii | reverse complement strand
TATCCCTTTGAGTGCCACAGCCCTTAGGCGGGGTCACGACAGGGGTACAGAGCCAATTAAGATAAATGAAGCTAACGGTACTTTTCCACACATACTAATTTGTATGATGGTAAAAGTCCCAGCAGTTTTGATTGCTACAAAGAGCTACCTTACAGACTTGGCAGATATCTTACGAACTTTCAGTACCCTGCACGTACTAACCTTATGACTAAGCTAGGTGGGGCGAGTGACCTTCCTAAGGGCTGTGGCACTTAAAGGGATACGGCCGCTCAGCCAAATATGCGATGTTTGCTTATTGCGGGATCTAGAGATGGGGTGCGGGTAAATATGTCATAATCGTTCAATATCGACGTAGGTCTTCAAACCAACTCTTAACTTCCGACATTACATCTCTATTGATCCTCTCACTTTCACTGAAAGTGGACGTCTCGCATTGTCATTGGCTGATAATTGCTGTATTCCCCCGCATCGACCCTATTCATGTATGCTCTTTGCAGTCTACCTAACCGATGCCTTTAAAGTTTATTACTTGCAGAGATTAATTTTAACCCCAATGGAGAATATTGAAATTAAGCCAGCTAGATAAAGGCATATTACAAAAACGAGAATACATGGTGTTTTATGCCACAGCTTGTCCATATCAGGAAACTGTCATCCTGCTTCATCTTTAGAATTAGGTTTGGAGTAAGTTCTGCGTCCTCGATTATTGAGAGAGCACCGCCTGGCTCCAGGTGAACCAACAAACCAAGCTCGGACGGCAGAGCATGCCGATGATGAGATAAGAATAAAACTATTGGGAGGCTCTCTAATTGGGGTGGCCATGATTCAGAATAAGCGATATGCTTAATGAGGCCTTCTACCTGCAATTTATTATTGGCTCGAATACGGAAAGACTCATCGACACTCAAAGCGGCGTGTCAACCTTATCGGACGAGCGGAAGCATATTATTTTAGGAGAAGATAGCATATGAGAAGAAATACAAAGCGAGGCGCAGTGAGATGTACCTGAAATTTTGAAAGAAAATAAACTCGGTTCTGCTTACGAAGAATAGCCAATCCTGATCTATAACATAGGATTCATTACCTACTGATGTAAGGTATAGTGGCGTTCCGGTCCTCGCCACTTGTGCATGCCACCATTAAGTCACTATGACTCATAGCCTCGCTGCTTGCCCCCCGTTGTTCATCATCTATCTTAGATTTCGATTCTCTTCAGGATCATCTTGAGCATAGAGCGGCGTGTTGTTTTTGAAAAAGCCTCTTAGGAAGGCTTATTGGGAATTCCGTGAACTTAAAAATCCTGTGACCTCTAGTCCTTTCATGACAAAAGCTCGTAATGTTATCGCCAAATCCCCCGAAGACGCCCCAAACTGTGATGTATCCCCGACAATGCCGGGTGATGGAACCCGACCGAGTGGCCGCCGTGATTTGAGCAGCGAACTTGGTTGGGCATCAGTGGTGTGAACCAGAACCCCCGGCCACACGCTGACAGCGCCGTACGATAATTTCATATGATTAACCCCGCGCCTTGACGCCGACTACTGCTGCATCGCTTTCTTTACAACATAATATTGACTTTATCTCTTGCTGGGAAAAAGTTACGTTCACCTGTAAAAGCAATGAATGAACTAGCCGCAAACCTCACCGGATTGCGTATTGGCCGGCGAACCCATGTTGGCTTGAGTGACGAAATACCGGATGAGGTTCCGTTCTACCCGTCAGGCAACCTCGCAACGAAATTGAACAACACTCCTCGTTATCTCTTTCGTGTTTACTCACATTCATCTGCTGGAAAGAACAGTAGCGAATGGATGAAATCTATTGACGCCCTGGAAAACAATCTGACGGACATTTTTGCACGAGATAATGCTGCAAATATCGCTATAACCCTCAATGAGCATCTTCGATGGGAGCCAAAATCATGCGGAGACCCTTTCATATCCTGGACAACTTCGCTCCTTGTCGCGATTGAATACGCTATCTATAAGCATAAGACGGAAGGTGCCAAGCTGGAGGCAATTCATCTGTGCATTGTCGATACCACTATGTTTCCAAAGGGAGTATTCATACGAGACCTCGACCTGATCGAGGAATTCTATGACAAAGTCCCCAACGGTCAACAGATCATGGTTAAACGTGTATGCCACACTTGGGAAGCGAGAGGACTCAACGACTTCCGTCATTTGCGAAACAAGCGACATAAGACTTACTCTGGCGTTTATTACTTCGGAGAGTTCCTCTCACAAGGACAGACAAACATGACGGGTCGTTCATCCACGGTGACGTGCGACAAGATTATCAGCAATGATTTGTTCACTATGCTACCTCAATTCCAAGTGGAACTAGAAGATAGTAAAATACAATGGGCGGAAGCAGTGGTAAAGTCTCGAGAGTCGTTCTATATGGATATTGAACCGGAGGCAACAAGCGCCTCCGAGTTCGTGGAGGCAGCGAAGATAGCATCAAAATTTGGGACGGTGTGGTTTCTGCCCGTGTTAGCTAATCTGATGGCTCTGCGTCCTCGGGCAGCGCAAGATCCCGGGATTCTGGACCAGATCTCAGGCCTATTTTCAGGTGCGTAACTATTGTGAAAGGTCTAGGCTTACTAACCAATGGGTAGATGAGTCGAGGTATAGCTTATCGTCCAAAGACACCAAAATTGTGGCCAATGAGAATATCCCAGAGGTCCTGCAGTTTGGGAAGATTGTTCATGATATTAATGAAGATTATTGGGACGAGTCTGCCCATACCTTATTGAGATCTATGGAAGAGACTGCAGGTGCGCTCTCCGACTCAAATCGCCCTACAGTAGGAAACCAGTGTAGGCTACGGAACACTAACTTCAAGTTTTTAGACATTGTTCGGCGCTTTGCAACCAGCTCTAGGACCACCGGAGCTTCCAGGCTGCTGGGTAAGGGTAATTCAGCAGGCGGTCTCTATACGATAGAGAGTAAGCATCTACAACCACTTATGCAGAGCTTGATAACGCTGAATCACATTATACAAGAAGTTCAAGAAGGTACGACTTCTACGTAGTATTATTATGCATACAGTTGTGGTCGACTGCTTTGGAGGAGTTCGGTGATTTGTGTTCTAGGATCGTTGGCCCAGCATTTAAGGAAGATGCCGGTGAAATGATGCAATTGGCTGCTAAAGCTCCAGCCGACAAGACCTGCTACGGAGCCTTTGAGCGAGAGGCTGAACAAGCTAATGACGAGCTTGGTCTTACTACTAGCTCTTTTGAAGATTGGTTGAAACGCAGCGGATGGACTGGTCCTTGAAAGATGTATGCCTTCTTTGAGTTAGATCTAGCTAGTTCGGTGAAATATCGACAATAGGGTTTAAATTTGGCACTCACGCTTAACTCGCGCACAATCGAATGACCACGAGTATTGGATAGGGTCAAATTGTCTTCGGCTATTTAATGACAGCTATGCTCAACCGACTTGCTGGAAGACTGACATTTGAGGCCAGGTTATGGGTTTGTCTGCTAGTAAATTGATGGTGGTAGTTGAGCGAGGATCGGATCGCGTAGAGTTAAACTATTTATATTATAGAGCTAAACCCAATGTCTATGCCCTCTTGGGTTGGTCCATTGATGCTTTTAGGTACAATGTCTTTGTACCTTTTGGACGCGGCAAATAATATGGCAATATGGCCGCAGGCACGACATTTCAAACCATCTGGTTTTGGCGGCGCAAGATACGGGATGGTTGGAATTGTATCCATTAGGTACTGTAAATAGTGATGTAGGTCGTCCCGACTGTAGATAATATTCGGGATCTGTTTTATCTTCTCTACCAGCTGCCGTTAACGCTCTGGCTGTATGTCGCGATGTCGTGTTCTCAAATGCATAGCAACCTCATCGGCTACAGAGGCAAACCTACAAGCCTGGTACATGAGAAGACAGTATGTAGAGAGAAAAATATAGGGATAAATTGCACTACATGATTTAGATTGCAAGTTGGAAGCTGTTATAGTGACTCAGTGACTAATAGTAAGATCTAAATAACGATAGTTCTTTAATTAATAATGAGGCTGTCTAGTAGTATGACATTACCCCCCTATAGCACTTTACGCGAAAGGATGTGTCGCGTTTTGTGGCAAACCACTGATAAATCCCCGTTCTGATCAGCACTACCCCTACTGTATGTGAAATAGCGTAAAATCAACCCTACTAGAGTTGATTTGGTCATTAGTTACTAGGGCATGCCGGCGACGAGGACGAGAGGCAGCAGACCTGGAGCAAAAGGCCAGAGAAGCGGCAAAGGAATACCACGACGCGATCAGGAGGCAGAAAAAGGCACACTGGGACAGCTTTCTCGAAAACGGAGCCAACATCTGGCAATCGGCCAAGTACCTCTCGCCTGGAGGTGAAGCAATGGGTGATAAAATACCTCCTCTAAAGAGAAGAGATGGAACGACGATGAGCGATAAGGCAGAACAGGCAGAGGAGCTTCTCAGCGTCTTCTTCCCGCCTCTGCCGGCTGTGATCGAGGATAAAGAGCGCCGGCCGGCGCAGCGAGAAATAACAATGCCAGACCTGACACTAGAGGAGGTGTAAGAGAAGGTAATGGCGGCCAAGGCATGGAAAGCCCCAGGCGAAGATGGACTGCCGGCGATGGTGTGGAAGCAGCTCTGGTCAGCAGTAGGAGACCGGGTGTTGCATCTGTTTCGGACATCCCTGAGAGACGGAGAGCTGCCGGTCCAGTGGAGGAGCGCGAAAATCATCCCGCTCAAGAGGCCGGGCAAGGACGGCTACAAGGTGGCCAAGTCATGGAGACCAATCTCGCTTCTATCGACTCTGGGCAAGATTGTAGAGGCGGTCATCGCGGACAGGATCTCGTATGCGGTAGAGACGTTCAGGCTCTTACCCACGAATCATTTCGGCGGAAGGAAGCAACGATCGGCCGAGCAGGCACTGCTACTCCTCCAAGAGCACATCTACAAAGCGTGGCACAACCGGAAGGTGCTCAGCCTGATAAGCTTCGACGTGAAGGGAGCCTACAACGGGGTGTTCAAGCATCGACTACTGCAGAGACTAGAAGCCCGAGGCATACCCAAGGGGTTGGTGAAGTGGATCGACGCTTTCTGCTCCAATCGGTCCGCGACGATCATGGTAAACGGCTACACCTCTGAGAGACGGGTGCTGCCACAGGCTGGACTTCCGCAAGGGTCACCCTTGTCACCGGTGCTGTTCCTTTTCTTCAACGCAGACCTCGTACAGCACAAGATTGATGCAAAAGGTGGATCGATCGCCTTTATCGATGACTACTCGGCCTGGGTGACAGGTCCGACAGCAGAGGCCAACCGAGCAGGCCTTCAGGCTGTCATTAACAAAGCACTGAAGTGGGAGACACGGAGCGGAGCGACGTTTAAGGAAGACAAGACGGTCATCATCCACCTCACGCGCCATCCCGAACGCACCGACGAAAGCCCATATACAGTCAAATGCCAAACGATCATCCCCAAGAAAAGCGCTAAGATACTGGGACTGGTAATGGACTCGGAGTTGCAGTACGAGGAACACATAAAGGAAGCAGCTACACGGGGCCTTCGGGCGGCCATGTGTCTACGAAGGCTGAAGATGTTGACGCCCCAGACGGCAAGACAGTTGTTTGTAGCAACGGTGGTCCCGACGATGGACTACGCTTCGAACGTGTGGTCCCACCGACGCGGGTGGAGGGAGACCAGGTGGCTGAACGAGGCACAGAAAATGGGTGCGCAAGCCATCACAGGAGCCTTCAAGACGGTTTCGATGGCAGTGGCGGAAGTTGAAGCTGGTATTCTACCCGTCGATGAACGCCACGCGCAAGCCGGCACACGGCTCTACGTCAATATGCAAACACTGCCGAAGACGCACCCGCTAGCAACACTCAGAGTGAGGGAGACACGGAGATATCTGTCGCCGTTGATGAAGTTAGCACTTGCCTACGATGGCACAGTAGAGCGGATGGAAACGATCGAGCCGTATGCACTACCACCGTGGCATAGACACATGGTGGTGGAGTACCGGTACGATTCAGACAAGGAGGCAGCGGCAGATACAGGCACAGGCGACGACGTGACCGGGACCAGCAGCATGAGACAAGTACTCATCGCAACAAGCGCCTCTGCGAGAAATGGAATAGTAGGCATGGGCGGCGTCGTGCGCAACGCTACCGGCGGAGGAGCGGATGATGTAGTAGCAAGGTACTCTGTTACTCTTGGCCTGAAAGACGAGCAAAATGCATATATGGCCGAGCTAGAAGCGATAGCAGTAGTACTCAGGTACATGCCTGATGGGCTCCGACATCGAGATATCATCGTTGCGACACAAAATCGGTCGGCACTGCAAGCGGTTGCGAAACCTCGACAGCAGTCAGGACAGGGCACCATCCGGGAGATCTACAAACATGTCGAACGACTTATAAAAGGTGGAAGCACCATTAAGATGCGCTGGGTATTGTCCACAGACGAATCTTTCACACTGGGAGCAAAAGGAAAGGCGGAAGCGCGAAAAGCCACAGACAGCGGATGCAGAGTAACAAATCCGCCGAGACAGGCCAGATCGACCCGGCTGAGAGTACTGTTAGCACAACGTCGACAGCGCATGATGCTGCCTGAGGGCGTAGGTGGCTATTCGAAGCGACTCGACAAGGCGCTGCCCGGCAAGCACACGCGGACACTATATGACGCCCTGAAGAGACGCGAATCTGACATCCTGGTGCAACTGCGAACGGGAATGGCACGGGTCAACAGGTATCTGCACAGGATAGGCGCAGCAGAGACAGATACGTGCGATTGCGGCCAGGAAGAAGAAACGGTGGACCATTTCCTCTTCCGATGCCCGCGGTGGGACGAGCAACGAGAACACATGCAAAATGTCGACCGGGAAATGATAGGCAATCTATCGTTCTTCCTGGGAGGCAAGACAGCAGAGAACGGGCATAAGTGGAGCCCGAACTTGGGATCTAGCACAAAAGTGGCGCACTCAGTGTTGCTTGTTGCGATCAAGTTGACCAACTGCCATGCCCTGATCGTTGGTTTTGTGCAGCGTGAGAGCCATTATATGGCACGCGTTCAGACGCGTGGGTAAGGCGTAGAGTAGCGATGTAGTCGCTATGGAAATCGATGCATGGAGATAGGCCGGAGATAGACGCATACTTGAGAATGGACAGGGGGTAGGTGACAATTTGGGGTACACGACAATTAAGAAGAGAAAAGTAGGGGCTCAAGGCCATGCCGAGGAGATCTGGCAATGCCGTGCTTCTTGCCCAGATGCTCCGATACATGTTTAGGACGTAAAGCGGAACCGCACTTGGTACTGATGGCTGCTTCCGGCAAGTTGTAATAAAAGCTGAGCCTCTCGAGCTTCTGCAGCTTTGCTGGGGCTGTGAGAGCGCGCTAACCCGATTAGGAAGGGGTAACGCTAAACCGTAATCCGTTCGCTTGCGGCTTCGAGGTCATTGACTTCAATCCCGTGATACAACAGCAACATAGATCTGAAACAGAAAAAATACATTTCTATGTTATTGATGCATAAGAATAATTAGTTAACCTATACAAGATGTGGAACTCTGGTTGTGATCTTGAAAACCTAAGTGTTGATCCCCCCTGGCTGTTGCTGACGTTACATCCTCTCCTAGTTGCAGTTGACCGACCAAATATAATATATGCTGCATCATCTTGTTCTCATTGGATCCCAAACGCAAGTTATATACCTCCTGATGCTGCCGCGACGGGTATTGCAGGACGCGAAATACGAAGCAGATAAATCTTTTCCATATTGCCAGATACTTCTTAAAGCTTGGTATGACCCGAAAGCCATGCGGCCAAAAAGCATCTTTAGCATATGTATTCAGCCAACAGCGTGAGATATATGGCGTGCGATCAAGCGTAGCTCTTGTTCTGTCGAACATCAAGTCTAGCCCGCGAAGGATAACTTGCAACTGGGCTTCTGTTTCGGCAGAGCTCCAGAAATCAAGCCCTTGCCATTGACCAAGTAGGTATTTCCGACTCCATTGCGACGCCGGTAGCTTCGCCGTGGCGGCAATGATTTCGAGTGATCGATTACGGAATAGCTCAGTCCAGCGTGTGTGCTGTAGCCATGGGGTCGTCTCGCTTCTTCCAGTGGCCGCAGTATAGTCAGCCTGAGTGCTTTCGAATGGCCTCATCATGATGTGATCGTTTCAACGTCGTGATTGGTATTTCCAAAGAGATGATGGCAACGAAGGTTTTTAACCCGTTGGGCTCATATGCCTCCGCAGGTAGATAGCCAGGGTACACGACATACGCGCGTCGCCGCGTATAAAACATTAGTATAGCTTCAAGTTGAAACTCTTGGATGAGAAGAAAAAGCAAAGTCAACCAATGAAAAGGCGAGATCACCACTTTAGCGTGTATTTTGCTGGGGGTCTGTTATTCACAGTCCTCTTTCAGGTGAAAGTGGGATGCGGGGTAAGGACAGGGATGACTAGCCAATAGTATTGCAAAGATTCCACTTTCAGTGAAAGTGGGAAGTTCGATAATGATGTAATGTAGGCTAGAGCACTAAAGAAGAGATCACCATTTTATTTGGCCGAAAAATGTGGTGGTGGCTTTGAACCCCAAGTCGAATTTGCCTACTGGATTAGTATCCTTCTTCTCCTTGGGGCAACATCAGCCGCTGCTTTTTCTTCTCGGCTTGCAGGACGTTTCGACTGATAGTTCCTGAGTAGTAGGAGGAAAATAGAGTATCAGATGAAATCAGGTTGAAACTTGATGACTGTATTGGACGTTTTAACCTTCCCTCTCCCTGTCTCTATCAGTCCAATATCTAAGAGCCTGCATTTGTATTAGATACGTAAACCAACAGGACGTATTGAAGGATAGGTTAATACCGGCATATGTTCTAAGACAAGCCAGCCACAAGTAGTTAGGGTTATTGTCAGTACCACTGTGACAATAAACCACCTCCAGTCAGGGTTGTCTTTTAAAATATCGACATTCATACCGAATAGGCTCTAGAAGTACCAAAGTCTGATTAGCTTGAAGTACATCGCTTATCAACGGAATCAGCAAATTAAAGGTGACACTTTACAGAAGCCAGCATTATTGGAAGAAAGATAAACTACCGTAAAGTTAATAGTGAATAGGGAGAGCTGAATATACTGACTTACAGTCATCCAGGTAAGACGTCTCATACTAGTTGCAATAGCAGTGGATCGGCATGCTTCCGCCATTGATACTCGCGTAAACTCCTAGAGGCCCATTAGTCAAGTTATGCTATATAGTCATATTGACTAGAATACAAATTGTAAGGTATCTCTTAGTACTTGCTCAAACCTATCAATTCTAGTGTTCACTTGCAACTCTAGCTGAGCAACTATAGCTAGCTGTTTGCCCTTCCCTTCATTGTGTGGAAAGTAGTATTTCTCAACAAAGATACGAGCTTTTTTAACATGATCATCTATGATGTCACGAAGCCGATATAAATTCGAGATGTCGCTCTGAAGGCTGTCTATAAATTGATCGTTTGGGGCAGTTTTGTTCGGTTGCTGGTAGCTGTTGGGGCTGGGTGCCACGTTGTCGAGTCGAATCTGATGCGACATGATAGGCATTATGTTAGCAAATCTTGACAAAGGTCTGCAGCCATGGCTTCATGCACGCATAGATATCATTTAAGGTACACTTACCCGCTCGCGTATGTGTTTTTCGACTCCTATCAAAACCTTACTCCATCTTGTCTCAAGTGTGCTCAAGAACTGAATAAGGAGTTCGGCGCCATTCTCAGGAATCTTGCTGTTCTGTAGTGTACTAAGGAAATCGGCTGACTTGCATCCTCGCTCTGGGCTTGATTTCAAATGTTGTATCGCAATACATGAAATGGTGGTTTCCTTCGAATCTATGTCGTCTGCTTTCCTCAAATACCATGGGTTAAAGCTACCGGGAAATGAAGTTTCCAGGAGGAAACAAAGTCTTTCAGGATCACTATTAGCGTCGCTATTAGGTTGCACCCCCACGTGAAGTCGATCGTCGGTTGGGGATTTCTTAAATCCAAGTAAACTTCCATGCTCCCATGGTAGTAGCGAATCTTTATATAGGCTATTTTTTTATCTAGCATTAGTCCGGTCCACTTACCAGAAAAAGAAAGGAGCTAACTTACAATAGACGCCTTCTTGAATGGCCAGGCGGCAGAGGCTTTTCAAGTTGTTTCGCAAAGTCGGCCCTCGTCATATATTGCAAAGTCTGCGTTGCGTCTTCATTAGACAGACAAACGATATCTTCCAAGCTATCCTTATTTCCGTGAAACCACTCATCCGGGCGGATTTCGTCGGTTGCTGCACCATTTTCGACAAGCATCTTAGTCAAGCCTGGACTGTCTATAACAGCTAGCTTGAGGGGCGTATATCCGGCATTATTTCTGCAGTTAATAGACTCCAACCCATGGGAAATCAGAACGTTTGCTGATCCGATATTCTTAGCTAAGACTGCAAAATGGAGTGGGGTGCGGCCGTCAGAATCAGGTTTGCACGCCTCGTAGCCGGCATTGAGAAGCAGCTTGACCTGATCTGGTTTGTCCGGTTGTTTCGAGACCATTGTGTATAGTGTATCAGTATCTTTTTGAATCAAGACACTCATTACTTTCTGGTTTCCTTTGCAAGTGGCCCAATCAAGCGGAGTCCTTCCATTAGAATCCTTCAAGTTCGCATTGACGGCATTGTCCGATAGGAGGCACTCTACCACATCAAAACGTTTTTGCTCTGCGCTCCATGACAAAGGTGTGCGCCGATTGATGTCAGGCTGGTCGATAGCGACACGACCAGAACTAACGAGGTACTTCACAATTGAGAGATCGGCATTTGTAGCTGCCCAGGAAAACGGTGTCCTACCGTTCTCATCCCCAGAATTGTTGTCGATACCCTCCGTCTCGATCAATACTTCGACGATACGCTGATTCTCTTGCGGGAGAGGTGAGAACTCCCTTCTAGTCCCGGGCCCTCGTAACTTGTTCTCTACGGCCCATGAAAGGGCGGTTCGGCCGCCAATATCCTTCTTATCTTTGTCGATACCCGCGCAATTCAGCAAGAACTCCACTGTTCGTAGACTCGCCTTCTCCGCCGCCCACGATAAGGGTGTTCGTCCTCCTTTGTCTGCGATATTTATCGCTTGATTGTCTCTGTCCAATAAGCGTTCCATGGTCTCAGCATTACCACTAATGATGCTCCAGGCCAGCGGTGTTCTCCCATATTTATCCATTGAGTATACCTCGATATCGCCACGGCGGAGCAGAATCTCAACCAGCGAACAAGAGCATTCTTCTGCAGCCAAGGACAGTGGCGTCCGGCCGTCTTCGTCGAAGGCGTTCACTTGCATATCTTCCCGTTTCAGCAGTTCCTTGACAGCTGTTTCGTTCTGTCTTTATTGCCAAATGCAACGCGTTCCGACCTTTGGAATCTATCTGGTTCACATCCAAGTCATTTCTCTTCAGTAAAAGGGAAAGAATATGCTGTTGGGCTGCTGAGAGCGAGACCATGTGAGAAAACTTCGATTGGCCAGTTGGTACTCTGAATCGCTTCCCGATTACCCACAATAACGGGTACTGGCCAGTATTATTTTGGATGTTGATATCGGCCCTCTTGATCAGAGAAGCAGCAACAGGTAACATTCCGCTGCGTTCGAGGTTGTTCAAAGCACGCCATAGTGGTGTTAACCCATCCTTTTCTTTATCATCCAATTGACCGATTCCATTGCTGAGTAAGTATTCAACTATATCCCCATCACCAGCATCCACAGCTCGTACTAAGGGCGTCCTATTCATGTCATCGCGTTCATTTCCATGAACATCGACTTGTTCAAATAGCTCTTTTACAATCTGAAGTCTCTTCTGTGAAATGGCAGAAAAAATCAGTTTGCCAGGGTCGTTATGCTCGTAGTCGACTCCAAGCCGCCTAGCGATTTCTTGGAGTTTATCTGCAACAGGGTTAAGATCTGGTTGTCGTCTTAGTTGGCCATTAATCCACGACTCGCAATCGTTAGCACGGAAGGAACGTGTCGACCAGCCATCATCGTCGCCCAACATTTCGGAGTCTGTCAAACAATGTGAGTTAAAAAGTATATCAAAAATTGGAAACTTACCCAAACCCTCGTAGATATCACTCTAACTGAAGATAGTTTCTGAGTTTTAGGGGACTCGAGCTGTCAGGCCTATAAAAAGCTAATATTTGTATTAATACTGCAAGCTCTTAATTGCAGCTAGAGTTTATGAGCACTTCTTAGTCAAGCATTGATGGGGAGGCTACTTTCTTTGTTTTTATTACTCACAGAAATATGCAAGAAAGCCGATAAGAGTGTGCATACTACGGCCAGCGGCCTAAAGTCCGTTGCTGCCTAATGAGAAATTCAGTGTGACGTGGCAAGCTTATATATATGATGCACTAACACAAGTCTTTCATAATGCCAACGTGTCTGTGATTAAGATAATACGATTTATTAATTTCTATACGACGTATATTGGGAGCGTATCTACTAAGTCAGTAGATACCTTGACGTCACAGTTCGTATCTTCTTGGAGCGCAAGGATCTATCCCCAAGTCCACTTCGACTTTGCCCATCTTGTTCTAGCTGCGCGGCGGATTCAGCTGCGAATGTAATGCTTTTCCTACACAGGAAACAAGGGTGCTAATGATTAAATGACTTATCCCTAGCTAATAACCAAACTAGTAGTTTTTATTCTATTAATTAACTGTAAACATAGTACGGTGAATTATTTCCAGGGTAACTTAATACCATTTTATACTTAATGTAATGTGGTAGGGTTAATCATTATCGGTGCGGCCCGACATGATGAATTATTCTCGAGGTCAAGACCAGATCTAAAAGAGAGGAAGAGTACGACCGCAGTTGGTCGAGCTCAGCCACGAGCTGCACCGCCGTGAGAAGAATGTAGATAGTGAGATTGGTGGAGGATTGAGTTGAGTTGAGAATAATTAAAGGTGATCTGAAGGCTATCATCTAGAACTGCGTCGCATGGGCGTATTGTTCTTATACATCATGTATTGTTGTAGCGTCTTGTTTTTTAGGGGCGACAGCTGGAGGGGTTTGTTGCGGTTAAGCACAGTGCCATTTCTTATTGCAAGGAATTGAATGGAAATACATAAATTGATCTTTCACAACATATCGATTCATCATAATCTAATGGTGTTTAGGTGCGATCACCATTAGATTATGAGAAAGTCGATCATGAACATAGTTACTGAGCAACATCACAAGGATATAAGCCAAATTCGTCCACCACATTTCATGATTCATTGTACTTGTTGCTATATGACTTTGTCGGAGGAGTTTCTCCCTGATACTAATCCGATTTAACTTATCTCGTTAGCACTGGACACAGTATTCAGCCATGATCACTCCACTCTTTGCATTCGCAATGCAAATCAGGCGATTTTACTGGCAGTTCCGGCAAAATTTTAAGAGTTGGAAGAATACAGGGTCCATTTTCAACCTGCAAAATTGGAGCGGGCTGGGCGGCGTTGAGCTAGGCAATATGGTTGTGATCTAGAAAACCTGGGTGCTGACCTCCTTATGGACTTTCAGACTTTGATGTATCTTTGGGCGACATGGAGCTAGCATCGCTATTCTACTGGCTGTTAGAGGATCTATGCGGGGGCGGGCCGATCTAGACTAAAAGAATCTAATATTGATGCGTGGAGCTGGATGGACTACTCACCTAGACTTTTCACTCCCCCCACTCTTGACTCTTGGCGTCCGGTCAAGCCATGACGCCTCATAATCCAGCTTATTGCCTCTCTAAGTCCTACATATCTTCCTACCCCGCTCTGCTCGGCGGTAAACTATCGACGGAATGGACATCTTCCGAGCCTCATACAACATAAACCAGTGATGACTGCAGCGGTCCGGACAACCGCGACCTGTTGTTTGTTATCTGTGGAGGGTGAAAATATGCAGCCACTTCCCTTTTCACTCATGTCGACAGGGTCATGCAGCCAACAGTTATGTTCCAATGTGATATCGCAGTGGGTCTGTTCTTTCCTCAATAAGAAGAAGGAAAGGAGACAACATAGAAAGCACATCTAACCTACGCAAGAAATTGCAATTATATAGGTTAGCATTAATTATTTTTCGTAAGCATAATAGATTTTCTTTTCTTCTCATCGCAATTTTAAGTATATCTCACTGCGCCTCGCTTCTCATCTCTGCTCACATGTTATCTTCTCCCAAGATGACATGCTTCCGTCCGTCCGGTGAGGCTGACATGCCGTTTCGAGCGTCGGTCAGTCTTTCTGTATTCGAGCCAGTAACAACTTGCAGGTAGAAGGCCTCATTATGGATATCGCTTATTCTGAATCATGGGCCACCCAATTAGAGAGCCTCTCAATCGTTTTATTCTAATCGCATCATCGGCAGGCTCTGCCGTCCGAGTTTGGTTTGTCGGCTCTTCTGGAGTCAGGCGGTAATCTCTCAATAATCAAAGAAGCAGAACTTACCCAAAACCTAGTTTGCCCTTTGGTTATAAAAATGGAGGCCTATAGCGCTTGAGACTTTCCAGTTTACAATTCCCTCTCTGCAGATACTGGTACGGACATCTGGAGACCCGACTTGTGAGTGGCATGCACGGGCCATCAGATCGTGGATCAGGACCACCAAGAGAGGGTAAGAAATGGTAAATAGATTCTAATTTAGAGGCAGAATAAAACATGGCTCTTTTGTCGAAGATCAGAGCGTCACTTCGTTCCAGCCATTATACTAAAGGCTTGTTTAAGGTATAGTTTGAGAACTACACTCTTGATATAAGTAACGCCCTGTTACCCGGCAATTATTGCTGCCTGCCTCTGTTCCAAATGCCTTCTAATAAAAATGTCGTTATGGCGGTTTATGGAGAGGAGCTCAAAGATATTAAGCCCAAAGTATTGAAGGATTATCTAGGAGTTATAAAACTTAAAAGGTATGAGCGGAGCTATTTCTTTAATGACACTATAGAAAATGCCTATGGGTCACTTATCAAGGGCGTATATAGCGTTACGAGGCAATTGGCACGATAATAAGATGTAATTTGAGGAAACAAAAACGCATGAATAGATTGTACTGGATGGTTCAGATTGCAACTTCGAAGCTGTCGTGGCGATCGTCACAGCGACTTAGTTGCCGATAGTAGAACATGAATAATGATCGAGCTTCGATCAATATTGAAACCATTCAAAGTTCGTTGTAATGTAAGTTAATACCCATCCTCAAGCTTTTCAAAACGACCTTTTCCGGCGTAGGTTAAGGTAATCGTCTTGATGATCAAGCATTGTAGATTTCCCAGTTACTGTTGGGTCGAGAATTGGCTACATGTGACGCCATAAGTGTGAGTAAGCTGACTGATGAAATGCACTACTCTACAATAGGAAATGTAACGGTTGATTGAAAGTTCAATCTTCGCAATATTACGCGACGTGCCATGACTGCAACGTTAATCAAAATTGAATAAAGCTTGGCTTGTAATGCTATTTTGAACCCCAGAGAAGAGATCATAATTTCATTTGGTCAAAAAATGTGCTGGTTGCTTTGAACCTCAAGTCAAATTTGCCTACCGGAGTAGGTGGTCACCGAGTGATTGTGTAGGTGTGGTGGTGACTAACGTTCATTGGGTGAAAATCGTGGGTCACACGTGAGGTAACCGCGAGGGTCGTAACAAGATATGCGTCGGAGCCTAATGGGTACAGTACCGTGGGAACTGAGTAAATTCGCTACTTGGGTAGGGCCTAGTGACCAGCCCCCCTTAGCTTTGCATCCCTCCACAAGTTCCGTACTGCAAGCACGGGGGGTCCATTGACTAGGCAAAGGGGCTGCTGACAGGAAAAACCCCGGTACCTCATATTTGCAGGATTTCCACCAAAAAATAGGTACCGAATTTTCATCGGTTAGTAACATAGGTCAACCCGGAGCAACCCCTCCATTTGCATGTACGGGGAAAATGGATCACA
>JAAVUC010000228.1:0-75243 GCA_014898925.1 Fusarium nelsonii | reverse complement strand
AATACTTAGAGGAAATAGGCTTTAAGTTAACCTACTACTACTACTAACACCAAGGAGGACTAAGGAGAAGAGCGATAACTGGACTGGAAGGAACAAGGCGAGAATAGTCTGGGCTTAACGAGAGTAAGGCAATAACTAGNNGCCTACCGGGCGTAATAGACTTGTATGTATGTATGTATGACAGTCACGGCCTTAAACCTTGGTTTCACAACAAAGCAAAAATATCTTACTCATCTCAAACTCATACCGCTCTTTTGGTCGCTGCTAATTCATGAGGCAAAATTCTTCAAGCTTGACCAATGTCTTCTTGCTCTTGCCACGCATCATATAAGCTTGAAAGAAACCGACTAACTTCGGCTATCGGCTTATTCGAAAGATTCTGCGACACTCGATATGCAGCAAGCCAGCACAGCTAACTAGACTGCTTCATCTGTGGCATCTGGCAGTTACAGTTGGGTATGACGTTCTATCATGAATACAAGACCTAGACTAGACTAGCACGAGTTGTAGCGGAGGCTCCCAATGGCTAAGTTACGCCCATCGTGCGGGGACTCCTCCAGCTTTACGAAGGTCAAAACATCATTGGCTAGTGGTAAATGTAGACAGGCAGCCAGGATCGTCATTCATTTGCCGAAGAACAAGATTTTGCTTCCTTCCCCTCATCTCTTTATCTGTCCGGTAGATAAGGAAAGTTATGAGTTGGGTCAAATAGGAGTTCCGTATCTTCCAAGGTCCCTCTGATCGTTCATGGGCACTATCGTCGTGACATAACCCTGGTTCTTGCAGCCCAGATCAAGCTTCTAGAAACAATTTTATTATATCATGACTTCTAAGCTACTCCCTGTTGTCCAGACTGTTCCCCTAAAGTCTGGTTCGCAAGATTACGAGAGTCTCCGGGCATCTATACTGGAAGAATTCGCCAGTGCTGTTCCACGAGAACTACGTCTTCAGCAGAGTCTCATCGAGAATCCTCCGAAGAATGTGACCAGCATCCCGCGGTCATGTGGTATACTGAGCGAACAAGAGCTCGACATCACTGAGAACTATGACGCAGTAGCACTTGCTACCGCTATCGCGTCGAAAAAGTTCACCTCAGTGGCCGTTGTTACAGCTTTCTGTAAGAGAGCTATCATCGCACATCAACTCACATGCTGTTTAACCCAATGGTTCATGGAAAAGGCTGTTCTTACTGCCCAGCTGTGTGATGATTACCTGGCAGAAACTGGCAAAACTGTTGGTCCTCTGCACGGTGTACCTATCAGCATTAAAGAACATATGCCGATAGAGAATCAGTGGTCCAACGTTGGATTCTTGGCTACCAGAACTTTCGATAGAGAGGACTGCCAGATGATAAAAATTCTACGCAAGGCTGGGGCTGTATTCTATTGCAAAACGAACCAGCCACAAGCCATCATGCATCTCGAGACTACGTCACCATGGGGGCGAACTTTGAACCCTCATAACATCAACCTCTCAGCAGGAGGCTCCACTGGTGGCGAAGCTGCGCTTATAGCTCTCCGAGGCTCTATCCTGGGCGTGGGCACGGATATTGGCGGCAGCGTTCGTGGACCGGCTGGATTCTGTGGTATTTACGGCTACAAGACTACTTCGTACATGTTCCCCCAAAGAGGCTTCCTGCCGGAGGGTTTCGCGGCTGAGCTTAATGTCCTTTGTTCAGCCGGGCCTATGTGCACTTCACTGCGAGATATCGATCTGATGATGTCTGTCATCTCGGGTTCTCGTCCCTGGCTTATGGACCCGCGACTCGTTCCTATTCCTTGGACGGGTAAACTAGCCGGACCAGAGCCTCTGAGAGTTGGGGTTATGATGAATGATGGTGTCATCATGCCGCAGCCTCCAGTGACAAGAGCTCTTGAGTGGGCGGTCACTGAACTGCGCGCGAAAGGAATCGATGTGAAACCTTTCCAACCTTATGGAGTAAGGGAGGCCATGAAAGGTATTCGCCTTGCTTATTGGCCTGACGGAGGGAAAGCAGTGAAAGAGAAGCTAGAAGCTAAGCAAGAGCCCATGCATGACCTGACAAGGTGGATCCTCAAAGATGCCGAGGGCCCTGGACTGGACACAGCTGGTATCATGAAGCTTCGATTAGCTCGTGATGATTTCAGATGTCGCTTCGCAGAGCACTGGGAGTCTCAAGATGTCGATTTTGTCTTATGCCCCGTCTTCGTCGGGCCGGCCTGTTCTCACGAAACGGCCTTCTACTGGAACTATACTGCGTTTTGGAACTATGTTGATTATCCGGGTATTGTTATTCCTACGCCAATCAAGGCCGGTACGAAAGGAAGTGAGGAGTATCCGCCCGGCAGTGTCCCGTTAAGTAAGGACGAGGAACACGTAAGACGGCTGTGGGATGATGGAGACTTCGAAGGCGCGCCGATTAATTTGCAGGTTGTCGGGAAAAAGTATCATGACAATGATCTTTTTGCTGCAATTAGCGAGATTGACGAGGTCATTAACTATCGCTGATGAGGATCATCAACCTTTTGGGTTTATGCGAGATTCCATTAGCGAGTAAACAGCAACCGCCGGAATGAGACCCTTGGATGTAATGATTTGAACACATAGCACAGATTCCTGTTACTGGGAATAGTCTACGTCAGAGCATAAGCAAACGAGGAACTTTGATACTGCAGAGCCACTAAATCCTGGAAATAACTTTCGTAACATGACTAGCAGAGAATGAACCAGCCAGGATTGATGAGTTGATCTGCCACGCTGGGATTCATCCAAGGTGCTGTCGTTCTAGACATACCCGGCCATCTATCCCACCACATTGCTTTACCCGCCGGATCCGCCTCTCCTTCCAAAGCGGTTTGTATGCATTTGACCATCGAGATATCTCCATGACAGATGTATATCCTGTGATGGCTTACAATACCCGCCAGAAAGAATCGCAATTCTTCGTTAGCCAACGTTCGACCGATGCACCTTACAGGCGTGCTGCCTGTGCTAGTAAGGCTCGTACATGCCGCTGACGCAACGCAGATTGTAGACCATGTACCATCTGTATACCAAGTCTTGGCCAAGGCTTCCTCCGCGAAGCACCTCATTGGAGTTGTTCTTAAATGCGTAGCACTTGCTAGAGCCTGAATAGACGCCATCCAATTGACTGGACGGATTCTTCTAGTCGCAGGGTGCAAAATACTAGTTCTCAAGTTCAGGGCTCTACCGTTCTAGCTACAGAAGTGCCTTACTTGCAGTCCCTCGTTATCTGCAAATGGTTTCAATCCGACGTAAGTTCCTTGCACATCGAGCGGGTTGAGCTGGGTAGCAGGAAGCTCTTGTCCGTTCCCATCGTTGTAATCAACCATCAATTCATCAGCCTGAATCCTCAGCAGATTGTTGTAGTCTGGGGTCCCTTCAGTTGCAGCATACCTCATGTACCCCGAGCATACTTCCACAGCAAAAGCGTTCCTCTCCACAGTAGTTATAGTCCGTAGTTGAGGAATCCAGGCCACATACCCGTTCATGGCATACGCCATGTCACTCCGGTGAACAGCGTTTTCCGATACCGCATTACTGTATTCAGCGACATACTCCATGTTGCTGGCCCCGGGGAGGAGAGAGCCCATGCAATCACACCTCAGCTGACGCAGAGTGACAGTTTCGACGACATGGGAAACCAGTTTCGCTATAGGCGCAGGTATCTGACGACGGGAGATGAGGCTGCCTTTTTACTGTAGCTTGTCTATGGTCATGCTTACCGGGTGAATAAGGGAGTATCGTTTTTGCCTTATTTGAGATAATTGGAATTATTCTTAGCCCGTAGTATTCGTGTTCTTATCGCCTGGTATGCAAGCCTTTCAGTGTGTGTAACACAAGGCGCCCAGTTTATGGGGGAGTCTGACCACCATAACATGAAAATGCAGCTCACTGGGCCGTCTATGTGGTTTCAAGCTTTTGTGATTGTACCGGTGAAGCCAAATCAAAACGCCTCATCATGCATGGGAAGACAACCATCACACAGAACTGTATCGCCAAATAAATGAGATGGATAAAGTACCAGCGGTTGGTTGCCTTATGCGTTATTCCGACGCCACCGCTTCTCATGTTGCTACGCACTTCAAGGTCGCTTATCAAAATACCAACTTCTCCCTGTTCACTCCAAGCTGCTGCAGCACTCTCTCAAAAGAAGACTCCCGATCGGAAGCGCCAGTCTCCTCCTCGTCAGCAAGAATTCGCTCCCGGCTCTTCAACAATTGTAGCGCAACATCGCGCCA
Organism: Fusarium nelsonii; assembly: GCA_014898925.1. Lineage (NCBI taxonomy): Eukaryota > Fungi > Ascomycota > Sordariomycetes > Hypocreales > Nectriaceae > Fusarium > Fusarium nelsonii. The sequence goes on along the minus strand of JAAVUC010000228.1, from coordinate 71,002 downwards.
TTCGACCTCTGTCCTGTCCGGCTTCAGCTCAGGCGCTAAATTAAGATCAAGCTTAACCGATTCCAAACGTCCATCTCGCTTCCTGAAATGACCGTCGACAATCACTGCATCGATATCGGAAGGAGATGAGTGGGCGATTATAGCGCCGATAGGGTCCTCTTCAGCTGCGCAGATCATTCCAGGGCTGAGAGTGTCCCATATAAGGAGGTCAGCGACCTTACCTACCTCAAGGGAACCGAGTTGGTCTTCCATGTGAATAGCTCGAGCGCCTCGAATTGTTGCCAGTTGGAACGCTTCCTGGACATGCAATTGAACTCTTGCAGGAAACTTCCCGTTATCCAGAATCTCATTGTTGCGACGAGAACGCTCTGCTTGGACTGCAATCCTCATTTGAGTGGCGATGCTACCGCTGTTACTGCTGTGGCAGTCGATGCCTAGGGAGCTGATCGACTTACAGTTCTCTTGGAAGCACACTGGCCAACCATGAGACATCTGCAATTCGGTCTCTGGAGTTGAAGATATAGCTGCTCCCACTCTTTTGAGCTTTTCAGCATCTGAGTCATTAAGTGGGGTTGCGTGAGACAGAAGAATATCTTTTCCGAGTAGGTCATAGCCCTCTAGTAGGTCTACGATTGATTTCTCTGTACGGTGATTAGCTGAGAACAACCTTTGGCGAAAAAGGAGCTGTGGTTATGCGGCTTACCAAGTAGACTGGACACGTAATGGGATGTGATAGTCTTGATTCCTAAGCTTCGAACTTTGCTGAATATGCCGGCGAGTACTTCCTTTGGCAAGAAGTAGAAGTCAAATCCAAAGCCCATGATGACACGTCCGTCGCCAAGAGGACCGGCTTGACAAAGTTCAGTAAGTTGTTCGAAGACCCAATCTGGAATGAGGGCATCCTCGTTCGCAAAGGGTTTCCAGCTCTTTACCCTTCCAGTAGGCGTGTAGCAGTACACAGACCGAATACCAGATGAGATGGTTGCTGACAGCGCCGCGGTGTCTTATCATCATGAGTTAGTACATTTAGAACAGACGGTTCGGTCTACTCACTATGCTCAGGAGTGTATGAGAGATGAGCATGGTCGACAATCGTGGTAGTTCCAGCTGATAAAGCTTCAAGACAACCGCCAAGTTGGCCCCAAAAAATATCCTCGGGCTTGTAGCTGGACACCGCCATAGCTCCTGGTATACCAATCAGTAATTTGTGGGTCAAGATTGGTCGGGATCATACGAACCAGGTGCCATGTATTCAAGTAAGCTGTGGTCAGCATGTCTGCCTTTTATCTGCGTCTGCCAGACATGATGATGGGTGTCGATGAAGCCGGGAGTGATGAGCTTAGCTGTGCAATCAATGACTTCGGTCGAATGGGATGGTGGATCAATCTTGGCGTCGATACGAGTGATCTTGTTACCCTCGATCAAGAGCGAATGGTTTTTGAGGGTAATGATGTGATCATCTCCTGGAGCACGAGGGACCAACAAAGTGGCGTTCTGTAACAAAATCGATGGCATTTTTTTCGGAGTTTGATAGTAGTACGAAAGGTGTGACAAAGGTATTAGAACAAGTTTCAGAAATAATGGCGGTTGTGTTGGTTGCACAGGCTCTTAATATAGGCTTTTCCAATAGCCTACTCCGCCGGATCGGATGGACATTTCCAACTCGATTCGGACGAGGGGCTGGCAAACAATGGTGGGTAAGTGGGTACACGATTGGTTGTCAATAGCCTGTTGCTCGCTACCGCAATCCCTTCTGCATGCCAATTCGAACAAAGAAATCAAGGATTGTTAGGAAGCGACCCGAATACATCACGCCATGCACTCGATCGTGGCTACCTCTATCTTTCAGCCATAGCTTCAATATGCCGTTACTTTATGTTATGATCCATTGACTAATATGTCCGAATATGGCCGGATTACAAGACAAAAGGTTGTTCGCTACCTCCGACTCCTACTTACAGCCGTTAACTCCGGTCGACTGTTGACATCGTTGATGTTTATCCACTCTTGATGCCGGTTGCCTCGGAGGTCCTTTGTTCTGAATCGAGGCCACTAAGTTGCGTTGGATTGGCAACTTCCGTCAGTCAATAGCTGTGATGTCAGGACAACAAGGGAGCCCGTTTTGAAGAGCATCACTGATTCGACGAGAGCCGCCGGTTCATCGTGATCCGGTTATCAAGATGGCATTTACACTATAATTGGAGTTAGTGCTGATATGCTTATGCTTAATTATCAGAGTGGTCAGCACCATGATCTAATTTGGTGACGTTTCACTGGTTGGTGCCAACTCCGTCTTTTTCTAAGATCGATCACTCATGAACATCTTCCAACTTCTTACAAATGTAGCGATGGCGTTATCGTGGGGGCGGTGAACAATTATTTTACTCAAAACTCTGATCCGTCATTCTTTAGAAAGAAGTCAAAGTCTTTAGTCGTGTACCCTCTGACTTGCCATCTGATCCTATACGTCGCCGGAATGAGTTTCGCTAAGCAGAGATGCCGGAGTCTATAGTAAGCTATAAGGATAAAATCTTATAACGGGGGCTTGGTGTAGGGGTATCACGTTCGCTTTGCATTGTTCCAAATGCGTGCGAAAGGCCGGGGGTTCAAATCCCTCAGCCTCCATTTTTTGCAGGTTGTCATCCTTTTTCTCTCCCGTTCAGATGAGGTTCTCCGGTACCGTTTTCGTTCTAAGTCATAACTGCGAACAGCGTAGAGAATCCTGTTGCGGTCGATGTTGCCGAAAGATTTATTTTGATGTCGGATGAAGGCATCGTGAAGCTGAAAAGCCAAGCAAAAACTGTACAGCCGTTATTATAGGCAAACGTGGCGACATGAGGTTCTAAAGTTTAGAAGGGAATTTCCAATCGTCTGCCTCCAGCCACCCGCCAGAAATTTAATTCGTATGAGAAAATTGTATGATTCAGCCAGGTTTCCTTGCCTAGGTAACCGGCTGATGAGATGGCAATACAAAAAGAATGTCTCCGTAACAAAAGACAACTCCGGTGCGGGGAATCGAACCCCGCTCGCCGCGGATTTTCATCAATGAAAACGCGGAATGATAACCGATACACCACACCGGATGTTTGATGTTAGTCAGCATTGATTTTACGCTGTATATACTCTAGAAGCCCGCAGCCAGTCCTTAAAATTTCAAGCAGTGTTGGTGCAAACTATCTGATAAAATAAAACGACAAAGGTGTTCTGACTATACGACTCATCGCAGCGTCTGAAAATGAAAAGAAACAGTATCAGATCGCTCCCTGAAAAAAATATTCATTAAAGCATACTACCTCTGGAACATATCACGTATGGCACGAATGATGGAGCACAAAAATGAAGCATTTTGGCTGGTCTAGGGTAGGATCGGCAGGGGTACGGCTTCTCCGAGATTGAAGCTCACGACCCTGAAAGTCCAAGGATGGATAAAGTGTAAACCTGCTTGTAACTGGCTAGTGAATATTTCATCGAAATTTGATGTTTACAATAAAACGGTCGGTCTCTCACTCTAATCAAACGGGCACAAACCGCTGGAAACCTCGGGACCGAAAATCTATATTCAAGTGCGCGACAATGGGATATGTTATCAAAGGTGGTGATGTTGGAAAAGCATATATATCCAGTCCAATGTCTTGACTTTAAGTGTAATCAAACAGCTCTAATTACCCAAACAAATTTGCCCTTCTCTTGCTTCTATTTCCAACTTCTCCTGCAATATCCTTTCTTTAAGTTCCTTCACCATGAAAGGCAGCTGCTCTCTACTACTTGCAACCAGCTCCTTGCTGAGCGCTGCAAGTGGTCTGCAACCCAACAAACGTCACAATCTTGCCGTCCTACCCTTCAACTTCGATAAGAAGATAAAATAAGCCTCTGAATCTCTAAGAAGACGAGCCGATGATGCTGTGGTTGATATGGATGTTGATAAACATGGGCGAACCATTGCCTACTGGGCCAATTTTACCATTGGCACGCCACCACAGAAGCTGTACTCCGAGTTGGATACCGGCATCGCGGATCTCCTGGTTCTCACCGACGAAATTGAAGTTTGCAAGAATAAAAGCGAGTGCGTCGGGAATGTATTCAGTACTGACAAGTCAAGAACCCTACAGTGGGCTAATAGCGAACCTGAAGTATCTGGCGCTTTTGGGAGTGGAGAGACATGGTCAGGATACTACGCCAACGACACTTTCACCCACGGTGACGTGACCATCGATGGGCTTCAATTCGTCGCAACAACTGAATACAACAACACGGTTAGCGAGATCAGCAGTGTCTTTGGCATCGGTCTCCCTGCCCTTGAGAATGCTGTCGACAAGTACGCCAACCTTCCTTATGCTTTGCGAGACGCTGGGCATACCAACACTGTCGCGTACAGTCTTTGGCTGGACAGCGACCAAAGCGGTCAATTACTATTTGGCGGCGTCAACAAGGCCAAGTACAACGGGCCTTTGATCACATTCCCCATGGCTAAGAACAACGACCGCGGCATAATAAACAAGTCCCTGATCGTCATGGAAGGTTTCAGCACAACCAACAACGGCAAAACCATCAAGCTCGACCTCGAGCCACGAGCTGCGCTTCTGGACACAGGCACTATCAAGAGTCGATTGACTCTCGACATGACCCTGCACATGGTGGAACGTCTCCCTCTCGTTGGCGATGTTCATAACGGTGCAGTGATACCTTGCGACATAAGTGACAAACACACACTCAACTTTACCTTTGGAGAGCTGACTCTTAAGGCGCCCTTGAAGAACTTCCTTACTGATTTCGTCGGTGATCTTGGTCTTGATGGCGTTCGTTACTGCCCAATCTTCTATGATCCGAAAGCCAATCAAATCATCCTAGGTGATGATTTCTCAGAAGTGCTTACATTGTTTTCGATAATGAGAACCGGGAGGTCTCTCTGGCTGCGTACAATCCAGATGGAGGCGAGGACGATATTTACGAGATTGCCGAGAACGTTCCAGGGGCTACTGTAACCAAGAATATTCCTATTCAATTTGAAGGCTACAATGGAGTGGAAAATGGTAACCCGACATCAGCCCCCTTCAGCATGAATACTGTTACCATCACGGTTCTCAGCGGCGAGACCGCTTCGGCAACGGGAATCAAAGGTCCCGACTCCATCGGCGAGGGTTTGAATTTCGGGAAGCCTACAGAGACTGGAAAAGCCGATGGGAAGGGTGATGATGACAAGGACAGCGCGCCAGTGAGAAGTCTTGAAGATCTGCTGTGTCTGCTGCCGTGTTTGGACTCGTGGCGGGAGCAGCATTGCTCATGTGGTAGGGGTAATATGTATAAAATAAGATATAGCCTTATGAATTCAATTGTTGTTTAAAGTTTCACACTGGGTACATTCTGTTGGCGAGTTGCTTAGTATGCGAAGATGAGGTTCTGTTAAGGAATTTGAGAAACAAAAATGTGATAGGGTTGATTAGACACAACCAAGGGCAAAAAGAACTGATCACGCTGGGGATCGAACCCAGAATCTTCTGATTCGTAGTCAGACGCCTTGCCATTGGGCCACGCGACCTTGCTCTAGGATGAAATGTCATTGTGAATTTATGGTCTATACACGGAATGCGTCTGGGTCACCCCATAAAACAGGATAATTGCGCCAAGAGTAAAGAGAAAACTCAACTTTAGAAAGGAGTCCAACTTCCTGGTCAGCAGAGCACAGACAGTGACTTGTCATCCAAGGCTGAACGAGGTCTCAATCGTCATTGATCAAGGCCGCGGATTCACTGTACGGATCTTAGTTCCGATTGGTTGACTGGAAATAAAGTTCATGAGATCCTTGAGAGGGCAAAGAGCATAATTGAGATTAGCCTTGAGGTTTCAAGGCTGAGTGAAACCCTGTACAACTCCGAGCGTGATACAAAGCACAGCGCAGACAGATACAGCCCTGAACAGATGGGGCCTTTTACACAACCATTCAAGCGCACCTATCATGTTCCGAACATCTGCAAGAGAAGACTTACAGCTTTTTAGTCAGTGGTAGGCTGTTGTCAGTCATGCATCCAGCCTAGATGTGGCAGACAGGGCCCTCGAATGTATTCCGAATTGCCCCCCCTCCCTCTGCCAATATCATTATATTGCGTATACAGAGTATTGTACAGTAGCTTCAACGATGGCTGCATTTACCAGGTTCTGTCGTGACTAATGTTTAGCGACGCGAACGGGGAAGCATCCGGACGGCCTGTCGGCGCACAGACAGCTACTCAGAGACTAAAGGACCAGTCCAAGTCAAAGGGGAATATTACAAAAATGCCACACTCGAAATAAATTTAGCTGTTTAATGAGTCAGTATTACTGCCTACCTGCGGCAAGATATCGGTTTCCAGCATTGGCGGTAACACCCCTCAACCCTAGTGGCTCTTCATGGCTGGAATGCTGAACAGCCTCAATTTCGGACCACAGATCTAGTCCTCAATATCTCGAATCGTCACAACAGGAGCATCGACGCTAACGTACCAGATCCGGTCATAAGCGCATCCAGATCGTGCTTTGGCCGCCCGTAGTTGGTTGGACCGCATGTCGGGGCTTTGAGAGATCACCGCCAGAACCGTTTATCTAGGCGGAAAGGACAGACCCCTGTCTCAGAAACGTCGCTAAGCCCTGTATACCATACGGCTTGATAAGAGAGAGGCGACCCCTTCGTCGCGTGCGGTCATCTGAACTTTTGGTCAATCCTGATGTATCTAACTCTGGGTGAACCAATCAGTCACCACTTCATGATTGTACCATTATGATCCTGGCCCATGGATTCGGCGCATTGGCATTATGTCTTCTGCTATTTTTGCAATCTACCAATGCTGAACAGCCTATATCTCCCGGCGGGCATTCAATCAACACAACCTCGCCCTGTGTTGTCAGTTCGGACTTCGGACTGGACTGTTTCCATCATTGCTGACTCGAGCAGGCATCATGCCTCGAACTGGTGCTAGAAGACAACCCACAACATCGACGAAATAATACCGAAGTATGCTACGACAAGAGCGTCTTTCATCAATTACAGTCCTGTGTGAAGCAGGATTGCGATGTTCGGGAACTCTTCAGTAGGACCAATTGCTCACGACGTCTAGCGGAATATTCACACCAAGTTAACTTAGGGTTTCATTACGGGACACAGGAAAAGTGTCATTTTCCAGTCACGGACCGAAGACGAGAAATCAATATTAACTGTTTGGTAATGGGAGCTCTAGCAACTGTGTTTTTCAGCATGAGGATTGCTTCAAAGATAATTGGGTTCGTCCAGTATGGCTATGATGACAGTCTAATCATGGCAGCCTTCATAAGTGACTGACGTAAGTCTACAGAGAAGACCACTGACTTTCAATAGCCATTCATAATCGCCTATGTAGTCGTTTCTTTTATCTGTGCGTCGGTACCAGATCAACTAAGGGAGGACAAAGCTGACGGCGATTTTAATCCTAGCAACATCAAAAGGTCTTGGACTCGACGTTTGGAATGTTTCAGACAAGGACATCACAGAATCGTACAAGGTAAGGCAATCTATCCATGAGTAATACCATCAATAACCGTGGTTTAAATAGTTCATCCTTGTCGTCGAGTTCATATATACCATAGCATTGGCTTTGATCAAGTTATCGATTTTGGCATTTTTCCTTCCAGTATTCCCCGACTACAGGTTCCGACGCGTGGTGCTCGTAACGACGGCTTCTATTATTGTTATGTCCACCATCTACTTCGTCCTAGTCTTTCTGCAAAGAAAGCCACTATGGCTTTTATGGGAGGGATGGAAAGATAAACACCACCGCGGCGCACTACTAGATACGAATGCTTTGGCGATAAGCCACGCTGGACTGAATGTTGCTTTGGACGTCTGGATGATGATCCTACCAATGACACAATTATGGAAGATTGGGATCAAACCTTAGAAGAAACTTGGGATCATGGCGATATTCGGCGTGGGTGCTTTGTAAGTCTGGAAACATGCTCATATCGATGAACAGCCGGGTTCTGACGAACGTCTTTAGTCTTACCATTGTCAGCACTATACGCATCAAGTACGTTATAGAGTTTGCAACGTCAATGAACATTACCGGTATGTTACGTGTGAACTGCGCCATTACAATACCACCCTTGCTAAACTATGACACAGCGGACACGGTAAACTCGAACATCTGGTCTATGATGGAATTATCTGTGGGGATTATGGTAGCGTGCATGCCTAGTGTACGTCAATTTGTGCGAGATGTGAAGTCGCGGGTCAGACAGAAGAGGTCCAGCAATGCGAATAGCCGACCTGACATCTTTGTTGAACGGTCGTTGGCAACAATATTGGTCACAAAGCAGCAAAGAACGGTGGGGACTGAGAGCTCTTTTTCTGGAAGTTCTACGAAAGAAAGTGCGGGAACAATATTGGGCACGTTTCATCCTTCGACAACCGTTTAATTCTGCATACTTTAATATTACCCGCACTTTTAATTTATCTGTTACTAATTCAATACCGTTATAATGTAGATAGATGTTTTCATGTAACGTAAAGTTCTATCCTCTAGAATGGCTATTACCAACCAGGCCCACAGCAAAAGACCCGCTCACGAGAACCAACAACTAACGTTGGCGATTTGTAATACCGCCCATGACAAGACCCGACGATTCGCACTGAATAAGAACCATGCCGGTCAAGGATTCATTTTTTAATACATGACGACAATCAAAGTACGTTATCACGAGGTCAAAAGTCGATAAACAAAGTTCAAAATGTCGTGGGAAGCCATCGCTAAAGAATCACAAGCCAACGTTCTACTCTCCATTCCAGAGCGTTGGCGGATAGATGCGAAGAAGTATAGTTCGCTCAAGGACGTTACTGGCGTACCACGCAGTTGCGGCCTGTTGAGTGAGGAGCAACTCAATATCACAGAGCTTACAGCCACTGAGATAGTTGAGCGACTTGCATCTCACAAGCTGACTGCTGTCCGAGTATTGGAAGCGTTCGCCGGACGCGCTGCGATTGCTCATCAACTGGTGAGCCAATTTTACTAGTCACTGAAAGCGACTAACACGATATAGGTCAATTGTCTCACCGACTTCTTTTACGATGAGGGTCTCGAGCAAGCGAAAGCGCTCGATGAAGCATTTCACCGGGATGGACATATAAAAGGCCCCTTACACGGACTTCCAATTGCTCTCAAGGTACGCTGACTATTTTGCCAAGACCCCGTTAAGCAACTGACCAGCTGGGTGTAGGACATACACGGCATAAAAGGCCATGCTACAACTATGGCCTGTGTGTCAGGCAAAGATAACATTGCTCAGCAAGACTCAAACGTTGTAGCAGCTCTACGTGACGCTGGCGCCATTTTCTTCTGCAAGACCACAATGCCTCAGTCAGCGATGGCGATTGAGACTGTAAGCAATCTCTGGGGACGCACGCTGAACCCATTGAACCGAGATCTCAGCGCGGGCGGTAGTTCTGGAGGCGATGCCGTCATTGTAGCTATGCGAGGAACTCCCTTCACCCCATCAACTGACCTAGGTGGATCCATTCGCGTGCCCGCTGCTTTCAATGGTCTTTACGCGCTCAAGCCAACCTCTGCAAGAACACCAAAGGGCGGCATGCCAGACCTCGGCCAGAGTCTGATACAGGTTTCATTTGGGCCTATCTGCCATTCCATCGAAGATATGGAGTTGCTTGCTAGGGTTATCAACGCATACCCTTTTAACAAATATGATGTGACTTGTACACCTGCCCCATGGAGAAGCCAAGAGGCTGTGCAAAGAAAACTGAGGATTGGTCTCATGAAGTGGGATGGTGTCGTGATGCCTCATCCACCGGTCCTCCGAGCCCTGGAACATACTCGTGAATCGCTTGAGACGGCTGGCCACGAGGGTGAGTTCAAATAAGCTTTTCTTTCCCATTACGGACAGCTGATATAGCTATACAGTTGTGGACTTTGAGCCGCCTTTCGACTGCTGGCAAGCCTTGAAGACAGCGGTAGGTCTTCCAGCCAACAACTTTCATTATGGTTACTTACACAAAAAAGTTCGACATATACTACCAAGGAGGAGCTGGTCAGACTCTGGCTGCGCTTTCTGCTTCTGGAGAACCGCCCATACGGGCTTTTGCAGATTTACTTGAGACCTTCAACGTTCGACAGCTTCCAGCTTCGGAGATACTTCAAGTAAAAGATCCATACCGTTAAAGGTTCTAGTCGGGACTAATGATATCGCAGCTAAGCGGTAAAGTGCGAGAGTACAAAGAAGCTTTTCTCAAAGCCTGGAACAATACAAGCAAGGACGGCCGACCTATCGACGCCTTGATTTGTCCTCCAGCACCAAGTACGGGATATCCTCACGACTTTAATGCTTATTGGGGGTACACGGCCTTGTTTAATCTGATCGACTACCCATCAACCATCCTGCCCGTCCACAAGTTCCAGTGTAGTGTTCAAGAAGACTGTATCGACGCTGATTACCAACCGCTTGATACGAACCCTTACGACAAGCCGAACCATGGCATATGTAAGTTAACTACCACATATTAAGAGCGGTGCCGACGGGCTGGTGCTGAAACAATATCGCCAACAGATAATCCAAAGTTATTCTTGAATCAACCAGCGACTATCCAAGTAGTCGGGCGTCCTTTCGAGGATGAGGAACTTGTTCAAGTCGCTCTAGCGCTTGACAAGCTTTTTCATCCTCTAGAACAATTTATGCAGCGATGATTTCGATGGATAGTAGTATGCCTCACGTGTTAAAGAGAATTATTGAAGGTGTACAAAATTGATTCTGTTAGATATGTAGTAAATAGTGACCTGAAAAAAGTAAATTATGACTGATATCTAAACTGGCATCAAACGAACATTATATTAACCCCCAGCGGAACCCTTGCCTTGAATCCATTAACTCTATATCCGAACAATAAACCGTACACTTGATGACTCCCGGTATTCTCCCCATTGTCCAAGACACTATGCACTGCTGCGAGTGAAAGCTCCTTCGTCCCGAATCCTGTTCAAAAATCTCAAAACAGCTGGTGTGACCTCCTCCGGCTTCTCAAGTTGGGGAGCGTGTCCGGCACCCTTGACGGCGACAACTTCGCTATCCTTAAAGTTGGAGGCGACCCAACGAGCTTCCTCAAGAGGATCACTCCAGTCAGGATCAGCATCTCCATAGACAGCAAGAACAGGAGCCTGAACCTTGCTCAGGTAGGGCTCGACAACGGCATGGTCGGTGGACAGAGTAGCATGGAATGCCTTCCAGCGACCAGGACCTGTGAGCATCTTCATGGATCGGTCCACTCGCTCTTGCTTCTTATCGCCAAGACCGGGCCAGAGCTTGGGGGCATATGATTTCCAGATAATGGGTCCAGTAGGACAGTTCATTGAAAGGCGGAAAAGACTGGCGACGAGCTTGCCAGTGCCGGGACGAAGGAATGCGCCAATGAGGATAAGACCCGCGACTTTGTGGGGTTGGCTTCCAGAAGCGATAGTAGCAGCAGCGCCAGACAGTGAAGCACCGACAAGAACAGCAGGACCACCCCCATAAGCATCGATAAGAGTGACGAGGTCGTCAGCTGTGGCCTCATCGCCGTAGCGCTTAAAGGTGGTGGTGCTGTCGCCATGACCGCGAAGATCGACCATGGCGACTCGGTAGCCAGCTTTGCGAAGCTCGGCAGCGAGAGGGTCGTATGCATCCCGAAAGTCGCCCATGGCAGGGGAGCAGATGACGAGAGGTCCTTCACCGGAAATGTCAACGGCGAGCTTACCACCGTCGGTCTCAATGTATGTTAGAGGCATTGTGGAGTTTGGGTGTGTGTGTAAGTGGGAAGATGAGATGTGATAAGATGAGGCAAGGCTAGATGGATCTTTTGCGAGGATGTATATGGATGTTTGTTTGTTTGTTGGGTTGGTGATGAGAATAATATCGAATGACTCGAAGGAGACATGTTATATATAGTCATTTGGATAGCGTCAACTACCGACCCGTGCGGTAGTGTTTTCGCACTTATGAAGGCGAGACTCGGCCGATGTGTATTGTACTTATCTTAGGCAGGGCAGGGGTCTCATGACTGATTGGGTCGCGAAAAAGCACGAGAATATGCCGAAACTAACGCGAGGGCGAAGGAGCGACAAATTAATTCCAATTGGTCACAATCACCGGACAAGTATTAGCCCGATTCCGCAATGATATTCTTTGACAGCGGAGATAAGATACAGAGTGTCAATTGACTCCGCATTTGTCTTATTTCGTCGTTATAGTACCAATAGAAGGTATCCAAATCCAGGAATATTTGCATATGTCAGCGACTCTAACAATAAAAAAGCAGTGGTTATTTCCGATAGCTCAAATGTAACCGCCATAAATCCATTTCTCGATATGCCACGGCATGTTCTGCCGAACTTATGAGGTTCCCAACTATCTTGTGCGCGCTATTATGAATCATATATGTAGCAGACCATCATAGACATCCATCACCTGTTTCCAGTGACTACCGTCACGTCGAGTCTCGAATAACCTCAACCTGGCCTCAAAAGCTAAGGTTCTGCCCTGCCTGACCCGGAACAGTAGACGCGACCTTGTCAGAACCAAGAAGATTGAACTTATACGGAATCTGGTTCGCGCTCAAAGTACCCTTTGGAGCTGTGTTCTCGCTTTGTCCACCAAGCACCACATCCTCTGCAACGACATAGCCCACCTCGGAGCTTGACTCACTAAAGATGGCTTTTTTGCCCACGTTGGTGAAGACAGACGATTGAATAAGAGCTTGCGCATTCATGCGGCTATTGAGGCCAGTATCCATAGTATCATAGTATTGGCTGTACGAGGCGTTAGTTAAGACAGAATAGTAGAACTTGGTGGAGGGTTTTGGAAGACAGACTTGAAAAGGTGAGCTGTGCCGAATCGAAGAAGGGGACCGCGGCTTCGGACGTTGTAAAAGTGGTTATTGGCATATGTTACGTGGAGTGTACCGACGTCCTCTGCCGCGTTCTTGTCAGAATGGCCAACCAAAGCCCCTTTGGACTGAAAAAGACTATTAGCATGTTTCGCTTACGTGTCTCAAAGATTACTTACATGGTCATGGAAATAGGTGTGTGAGATAGTGACCCAATCCGCAGCATGCGACAAATCGATCAAACCATCGTAAAAGTCTTTGTCCCCATCTCTCACAGCAGAGAGATCACAGTGATCAACCCAGACATTTGTAGACTTCTGGATAGTGATGGCATCGCCGTAGGTCGCTTCGACTTTGGAGATCTTCATGTTCCGGATGATGACATTCTTTTGTCCATTAATCGTCAGACCGATACCGGTAAGAGCTTGAGGGTTATTGTCAACATATTCTCAGCATGGAGGGAACTTTACATACAACTGCCCGTCTTGCCGATGATAGACTTGTTGGATCCAACTTGGACCTTGGCGGCGCCGGAGATACTCCCCTGCACGAAGATGACTGAAGGACCAGCAGCACTGGCTGCAGCAGCCAGCTCGCTAAGGCTTTTGACAGTCACTTGCACAGAGTTACCGCCGCCAGTAGTACTGAACATGTTAGGAGGTTGCATTAACAGAGACCGTATAAGATTTTATTACTGACCCTCCATTCTGAGTACAATAGCCAATGTTGCAAAGATCGAAGGCTGCTTCTCTGTCTTGTAGAAGATAGTTTGGCGCCGCAATAGCGAGTCCTGAAAGAAATAGAAGGATTTGTGGTCTCATGATAATCATTGCTGCTGGCGAAGCTGGCGGTATTCCAACCAGATTACACCCAGGCAAACCTTGCCTTTAAATACAGCCTGTGCCTAGACCGGAATAAACTACCATCACAAGCTGATCTGCCACCGATGAAACCTGCCCCCAAAGTTGAGATCTCTTTTCTATTAGAACAATCTATACTTCGTCGCCATCACGCTCATCTTGATGGTGATGTCTGGGGGACTATGTTACTTTGATTGGTGGAAAATCTCGGGTGAGTCCTCCGTATCTCGAACAGTCCCCCAAAGTCGATCCAAGACACTCGGTTGTCTTTTTTGTAGATGTTTGTGAGATTGTTTCTCTTCAGTGTCAATTGGTCCTTGAAATATAAAGGTTACACGAATCGGAAACGCTTGTTCCGTAGGTCTGTATTGGGTTCATGATATGCGAGCTGTCGTGGGGTGGTTGGGGTTCACACCGAACGAACAAAACTGGTGATTGGGACTGGTTGTGTAACACGTGAAATTAAATCCTTCACTGAGCGTTGAAATGCGGTAGTTGGAATTTGCTTCTCTTTATGTCGCCCTGGTCCTATACAATACCGATGATTTCCCAGGGGGAAATACCCCAAAAACCGTTCACCTATCTCCCAATAGAAAACCATGCCGTCACTGTTTCTTCAGTGAGTATTGGGTATATGGTCTCTTGAGGAATATGTTGCTGAGGAATCTTAAAGCCTTCGGTGGTATTGGTTACTATAAGATGACAATGTACATCGACACATCAGTTTGCCCCAGTCTTTTGACTTGTGTCAAGACGCCAGCAGAAAGGTTGTATCAGAGCGCCATTGGTCCAATGTTCAATTACTGTCAAGTTCAATGGCAGCTTCGTCGGGTCGATCCGCTACGCAGGACGCATCATCAAAGTGCTGCCTATGTACAATTCCAACGGGCCAACATTCGCGCGAGACCATCGACGTCGATCAATTGACTCAACAGCGAATAAAGTGTCATTTCTTGTCCAAGAGGGTGACGCACTCTACTGGCCGATAGGTCTTTGCTTGATTCAGGCCGCGCATCTTTTGCGGGGAACACAGACAAGGATCTTTTGTTCAGACGATTTAATCCCTGTCGCAGACACATCATCACCTTCCGCATTAGACAATGGTCCGAAGATAATCGACTCTTAAAATGCTATTTAAATGAACAGCACAACACGCGCTGAACTTGCATGTTTACCAGTCGACGGAACCGACTGATCGGACTCTCAATGCATTTTCTTTCGATATACCATATCATACCAATTACTGTCGCAGCTTGTGCTTCGTTCTTCCTGGTACCCTCGGCTTTGTCGATGATGTCTGAGCGAAAGGTGAGCACCAATGCAGGAATAACTGTCCCAATACGTATATATGTTGACGTGCACCTTACAGGAAATTACATATTCTTTTGGCACGGTCGAGGATTGGCAAGCGTCGATGAAAGAGATAGATGAGTACGGAAGTTTACAACTGATCGATGGCAGTTGAGCTAACGCCTACTTTCTAGGCTTGTGAAAGAAGACACCGGTGCCGAGCGTTGGAGGAGCACCAGGACTATGCCTCCTACATGCTATCCTCCGTACGTGATATCAGTTTAATTTCAAAAGCATACCTAACAAGTTTATGGTCAGACCAATGACGCAGCAGGCCATCGAAAAGCTCAAGGAGTTCAAAGGGACAATTGTCAAGGACATCTCTGAGATGTAAAATAGTCATCATAATATTTTCGTAAAGCATATATGTCTGAAAGTTGAAATAATTTTGTAACGTTTGCCTAGTGAGGAAGGATGGAAATTTAGTTCAAAGTTTGCAATTTATTTTCTATAGAAACAGTAATACCCAGCTTCGAAGCTAGTATCTTGATCTATAACTTACAGTTATAGCCACATCATATCGTTTACTGTGAAGAACTCCACTATTTCAAGGTTTTTGAGTTTCCTTTAGTAAATACTTTGGTATACAAGTTTCAGGCAGCGCGTTCCTACTATCATCGACAAGTCGCACTACAATGACCAGCTTTGAGCCTATAATTTGTTATAATAAAGCTCATCTCATCACATTCGAAAGGGGATACAATCATGCACCGGTAATTCATAGTCCGTTCTAGATTATGCCAACATATGTATTTGAATATAAGCTATGTACAGAGTTCAGGCCCTATCATCATTCCTAACAGATCATTCAGAGCCATAGCTTCTCCAAGCACTTGACTTCACTTCAATCCAGCTACTCGATCCAGCTTGTTACAACGCGTTTAAGCGTTGCTGTCAATCCAAGAGCGGAGAGTACCAACGCGGGCGTAAACACCAGCAGCGTTGGGTCGGGCACATCCATCACCCCAAGAGACAATACCAACAACAGTCTTGGAAGAGTCAACAATGGGACCACCGCTGTCACCCTGGCAAGCATCCTTGCCACCCTGGGTAAGACCAGCACAGAACATGTTGTCAGTGATGGAGGAAGAGCCGTACTGAGATCGGCAGGTGGAACGGGACACAACGGGAACCGAGACCTTGAGCAGGTTAACGGGGCTGTCTGAACCTCCGTCAGAAGTAGTTCCCCTACGCGATGTTAGTCCTATTCATGAATGTTTTTGATGGGAATACATACCAGCCAGCAACGGTGAGAGTAGAGCCAGCAGTAGGGTCGGAGCCAGAAGCGGCAAGACGGCCATAAGAGATGGAACCACTAGCTTGGATGGGGGTGGAAAGCTTCAAGAGAGCGACATCGTTGTTCAGAGTAGAGCCGCTGAAGCTAGGGTGCATCTTAATGCTAGAGATGCGAGAGGTAACGCCGCCAGATGTGCGAGACTGTGAGATCTGTATCAGCTGTATGTATTATGGAGTCGTTTCGTTGGGGCTTACCAGAGAACCAGCACGGATAGCGAAGGCGCTGGCAGAGCGGCCCTGGACACAGTGGGAAGCGGTCATGACAGTGTTGGCGTTGAGAAGAGTACCACCGCACCAAGGACCGCCGTTGTTGGTGATGCTAACAATGAAGGGGAACTCTCCAGAGCTAGCTGAAGTTCCACCAACGATGTTGGGGACCTCCTGGGGCTTGGGGGCAGCAGCGACTAGAGGAGCCGCAAGGGCAACGAGAGCGGCGATCTTGACCATGGTGACGATGTGGAAGTTTCTAAGAGTAGCGAGTTGAAGAGTGAAGAGAAGCTGATGAGTGATGGTTGGTTTCCGAAGGACAGTTTACCATCCTTTATATACACAATTATGAACCTCCGTTCGTATAATAGCTCCTTAGGTATCTTAAGTCAGTCATCTCAACTGAGTCTAGTTCTGTCACCTACCTCTCTCCGGTGGATACCCCGCGATAAGCTTGTTTTGTGATATCGTGAGAGTGTGCATATTGGCGTACCTGCCTTTCTGGTATTGTTGTCCGTAGCTCCGTAAGTTAGTTTAGTTCGGCATTTGTAAAGAGCATTATAACCTTATCATCCTCCCGTGCAAGTGATCGGCATATGTGAAGCTTGGCGACAAGGATCAGCATCCCGATGAGGAAAGTCGATATTCGTGTCGACCATTGAGAATGTGGAGATGGCCGGCTAAATACGAGTGTCAATGATTATGGAAGGGACAGTAATAAGAGAATAAGAACAATAAAGGGAAGTCAGGCGTCGTGTACAGGTAAGCTTCTTTGTTGACTGATACGATACTCCAGCCCGCTAGTGTTTGGTAGAGAAGTAAAGACATCCGTTCCTGAACAACCACCGGAATTTCTCAAATCCGTCTTATCGCCAAGAATTAAAGCGCTTCTGCACTGCTACTCTAGGCGGGGTTAATTCCTTTAATGCGGTCATGCGCCCAATCGATCACATTGGCCCAGCTCCAGCGCATCTGAGACAGGTCAATTAAGCGTGAGGATCTTTTGTAGTCCTTCCCTTCTCCAAGCAATAACCAGGATGAGATAACGCAAGTGCGCATTGACCCCATGAAATCTGACTGCTTTGGCCTTGGCTAAAGGCTTTTGTGCATTGCATCTTCAAATCGCGCATGATGGACAACGAGCGAATACTGATTATCATATCTTATCTACCTTCCAAACAGGGCAGCTATAACCGGCTTATCTCTTGTGACCTCGTATATCTATCTGATTCGTTTTCAGAAGGCGGTATGAGTCCAGTGTACATAGTCGAGCTGAAAGGTTGCTGTAAGGCATCTCAAGACGGGCCTCATCTGGGAAGGTACTTTTGGTTTGGAAGGATGCAGTCCTGCTTCTATGGAATTATACGGTTTTTGCATTGTTGGCATGTCAGAATACGAGGTCTGCTGATGAAAATGATCCTATGTCTCTAACAATCTATCAAATTACTTGTCATGCATGAACAGCGGGTTTTGGTATGCTTAGCAGTTGCCAATAAGGGAAACCATGCATAGATTTTCGACTTTAGGTTTTTAGCAATAATAATTTGTCAAAGCCTAAGTTGTTGATAGCTTTGATGTATCTCTTCGTAGTTTGTATTGTATTCTAGGAGTATGAATCATAAAATTTACGAAGTTAGGGACTTTCATTCATGATACGATATCCATTCTCATTCTACATACCTTGCTCGAATCCAAATTGTGACAGATGTGCGGTGCTTTTCAGCATAAACTAACAAGACTACACTTTGTGTTTATCTAGAGAGAGTTGTTGTATTGGAGGGTCGGTCATGATGCCTCAAAGTGTATATAAAATAGTGTTTTTTCAAAGTGTAACCTTAATCTGTCCCCGGAGGGATACTGTTATAAGGTTCAAATATTGATATTAACAAGTCTACCGACATAGTCTTGAAGCTCAGTAGTTAACCCATCGTAACAACTCTCCGAGTTTTAGTAGAAATAATATGATGATAGTGGTTGAGGTTGATGTCAGATGTTACGAATTTCAACTTCCTTGCAGCCTTTTGGAGATGCGAACTAATAGCGACATGTTTCGGCGAATGAAGAGCTTGTAGCCTTTGACGTGAGGTCCTCGGTTGCTTTCTTGTCTTACTGAATTAATCGCCAGTAGCAATGCGTAAGCTTCGTCAGTATTTTGGAGTACGGTTTCTCAAGCCTGGTAGATAATATGATAATATGAAAGACGTTCTCGAGATTAAGAATAATGTAGGGTAGAAACTCTCGCTTCAGCGATCCACTTAGTCTTTAATCAAGCCACCTAATTCCCCAGGCGTTTAGCTAGTATCGTATCTTCCAACTAATAACATTCTCTGCGCCCCTGATGGTCCCTGTCGAGCTAGAAAGTTCAACTGCAAACTATTGAAAATAGCTTCCTCAAACCGGCCTCCGACTGCTCCATTGAGATCATTTGAAGGATTCATCTTCGATAGTTCTGTAAACGATCCAGGGGAAAGAACCAAGTCGAGAATCAAGATTGCAGCGAAAAGATGGCAAAGAATAGGAAGCTGATCCCCGCTTCATACTTTCCGGTTTTGTTTCACGGGATATCTCGAATTTGTAACTAAGAATTCGATTTCAACACCGCAGAGATGGCTCACCATCTCGTCCGCTCGCTTATTTTGACTGTGGTCCTCAGCCCGCTCGTTAATGCAGGACCGTGTCGCCCCTCATCCAGTTCCACTCATCCTGTCGCGACCACTCAACCGATTGTGACACATTCAACTGCGACCAGCGACTCGGAGTCCACTGTCCTCTCCACGACTGTTACCTAATCTGAGATTACGACCTCTGCTACCAGTATTGAAGCATCAACTACCACTACTTCATGCTCCACTCAGCCGTTTCCATGGGAAATCAGCTCCTCTATCACCGCTGCCACCTCCGACGAGGCTACCACCACCGAAGAAACATATGACTGCGAAAACAATCTTAAAGTCCCTTCTCCTGTCAAAGCCGCATGCGGAGTGTCTGGATACCACGTGACAATCGCATCAGGTTCCAAAAGCATAGGGACTGCCCCTGTGGGAACGCTTCTTGATTGCTACAAATCGTGCATGGCAACCCATAACTGTGCATCTTTTGCCTACCAGGAAAACAGCTTTTGCGAGCTGTGGAAAGGCACCGTTGGTGAGACGGATGGTTCGAATACAGGTTTCGAGTGGTATGAAACACGCTGCTTTTGTGATACTGGCATCGAGCCGATACCGACCTGTGAAGATGAAGATCTCATCGTGAACGGTGGCTGGGAAACCGGCAAGTTTTCGCCTTGGAAGTACTACCCTGAGGCTGAAGGCCGAGAAATTGTCAATTTCAAGATCAAGGCTGGTGGTGCCCCTGGAGATGCAGGATACAGATTCCAAACTGGCAACTTTCACTATGACAAGTCCATGTGGATCTACCAAGATGTCAAGGCTTGCGCTGGTATCCGCTTTCTATGTTCGTTCACGTGGTGGTGGGATAAGTACTATGCGATCAAGCAAGATGATGGCAGTTCCTTGGTACCCTATGTTCGCATATATCAGGACGACGATACCTATGCCCTTATCAGCGAATGGCCAGAAGGCGAGGCTGATACTGTGCGATGGGTTGATTCAAGCAGCTTTTACGTCACTGTCCCGGAAAGTGGCGAGACGAGGATCTGGTATGTGGCTAGCAGTCCGCAGGGTGAATGGATCAACACTGGCACTGGCCCCTACAGCTCGAATTGGGTTCATAGGACTAATGCCCTTGCTTTGGATTCGCTTGTTCGTCGGCCTGCGTAATGCTCTACGGATCAGCTTGGGAGATGTTCGGGTGCATGCTGAAAGGTTTTTCATCCTTTATTATCGTAACGCTGAGATATATCCTTCTCTCTAAAATTCTCGATCAGAGACCTTGTACACCATGCGTGAAATACCCAGTATCACGGCATATTCTAATGAGTCTGGGGTAGTTAGCAGATATTTGATGGTAATATTATGCTCCTTGCTATAAGGATGTTGAAGCCGCACTTGTTGGTACTGCCAGTTTCTAATTTCTTCCGTAACAAGATTCATTGCCAGTTCGTCGAACGCAACGATGATGACAGAGTGGATAGACTTCACACACCCATCAGACATTTCACTTTGTCGAGACTGGTATGGGCACTAGAGGATTGCAAAGGCTGCATACGTGAAGCGAAGGAACACAGCTTGCGAATTTACCACAAAAGAAGAAAAAAGCAATCTTCTCATACGATATCACTTCGATGGACAGATACTTTATGACAGATTTGCGATGATAGGCATTTATTTGTGCTGAGTCATCATCTTGTAGATCTTCACAAGCCCGTATAATGCCGAGGCTAAATACCCCTCCTAACAATAACACCTGCCAGTGCCATATCGGAAACACTGAACCAACAAAATAATATTCGCCTGACTTGCTTTTTGGTCCTCCTGCTCTCTGAGACTCCCAACATGGCAGTGTTATCGCCTTTAACGCCCGTAATCGTTGGTGTGGGCGAAATCCGCCAAAAGGACTTCACAATCAAAAACTGCTATGAGCCCGCCGAGCTTATGCTATCTGCAATTCGAAATGCATCAAAGGATTCCACGATAGACTCCCTAAGCCATATCGACAGCATTTCCGTTGTGCCACCTTGGTCCTGGACTTACGATAATCTGCCAGAACTCCTTGCGCAAAAACTTGGCATCCAGCCTTCTCATCTTGAGCTTGCCAACCATGGAGGAAACACGCCTGCAATGCTTTGCGATTCTGCAGCAGCTAGGATCTCAACTGGGAAAGCTAGGATGGCGGTAGTCACTGGAGGAGAAGCCTTAGCTTCATGTATGGGACGTGATGGTTATGACGTGAAATGAGATGACTGATGGATCTACAGTATTTGCTTGTCAAAAGGCTGGGTGTATACCTCCACCAGGCTGGACTGAAATGGACCCTAATGCCAAAAGATACGGCCCAGGAGACAGTTCGCTCCTGAAGGGTGAGTCTGATAATGCGAATCAGCCGTATCGAGATGCTAATACGGTACAGGGTCTGGCGCGATGCATTCAATTGGCCACCCAATTCAAGTTTATCCTCTTTACGAGAATGCATACAGAAAACACAATGGACAATCTTACCTCGAGAACCATCATGAATCGGCAGCTCTGTACGCCGAATTTGATAAGATCGCATGCCAGCATCCCAATAGTTGGAGAGCAGGGGAAACCCCGAGAAATCTTGATACAATTAAGTCAGCGAACAAACATAATAGAATGATATGTACACCCTGTAAGTCATACATCTAGGCTTCTGGAGTAGATATTAATTATCTAGATCCACTCTTGATGAACGCATTCAATGGCGTGAATTTAGCTGCCGCCTGTATCATCACGTCAGTTGACTATGCTACAAAGTTGGGGGTGCCACGCGAGAAATGGGTGTATATCACGGGAGGTGGCGGCTCCAACGACAGTATAAACTGTAAGGAGCCCTCTTTTGACTCTTGATAGAATCTTCTAATGACTTGACTTGCAGTCTGGGAACGATCAAACTACTACTCAAGCCCTGCCATTGAGTATTCTATCGACAACGCACTCAAAGCCGCTGGGCTCACTAAAGACGAGATCGAATGCTTCGATTTCTACTCGTAGGTCGCAATATCTCAGACTTTGGATCAGTGCTGATATAACAGGTGCTTCCCCATCGTGCCAAAGATTGCATGCAAGCATGTTGGACTTGACTTGCTGGATCCGAAAAAGCCTATCACATTGCTTGGCGGGTTGACTTCATTCGGCGGTGCCGGCAATAACTATTCACTTCACGTGGGTCATCCCCCCCTTTTACTGTAGATGTATCTAATCAGAGTTAATAGGCAATTGCGGAAATGACTAGAGTCATACGCAACGGCAAGTACCAGAACGGTCTGGTGCTTGCGAACGGCGGCGTGTTATCCTGGCAACATGCCGTTTGCCTATCTGTGCAACCACGAAATGATGGCTCACCGTATAGAATGCAAGACGTTCTTGGCAACGGCGAAAAGTCACAAGGTCCTGAATTCACCGACCAGGCACAGGGTCAAGCTGTTATTGAGGTTTGTGTACTGTTTCCATGGCACGGCTTATCTAACCCATTTTTAGGCATACACCGTTGATCACGATCGAAGCGGTCCAAAGCTAGGCCATATTGTAGGGCGGCTTGTTGACAGTGGGCGTAGGTTCCTGGCAAACCATGGCGATGAGCTAACTTTGGCAACACTTGTAAGCACCGAAACTGAACCAATTGGTACGAAAGGCTTTGTCAAGGTTGGTTCTGACGGTAGAAACCTTTTCACTGTTGATCCGAGTCCGAAGCTGTAGTGTAACCTTCTTTTGTTACCACATATTTCGAATGTCGTGTGGATAAAGAACAGTGTGTCAGCGCGGAATCCGGGAATATGTAGATACCCGACCAGGTGGCTCAGGAAATAACCCGCACACTAACCCTCCCACTCTACTAAAGAATAAGGGATAACAAAAGAACTTAGGATAGCTTTAGGCGACCTAGCTAAGGACTTAGGCTAGTCTTTCTGTCAAGCCTTTGTGGTGTGCGGTTTATTTTGCAACCCACCTGCTGGCCAAGCTCAACACTGGAGCTCAGTACTATAGAAAGGTAAACAAACCGGAGTCTTCTAGAATGAAGTACATAGTAATACTATCCACTACATTTGCCGATCTTACTTGAATTCTCGGCACGTTCCCCGGAATGCATCAACACCCCGCACCAAGAGTGGTTAGTTCCCCGCAAACTGGCGATGATCCATACTTAACCTTAACGAGAACAGAAGATGCGCACCTATGAGACGTGATTTCCATGCAGGTTGGAAAGCAAGGCATCGTATGTCGTCCTCAAAATCACTCCGCAAGCTTGTCTTACACTAACCGCGCCTATGAAAACCCAGCAGTTATGTCATAAAACTCCCGTGCTGGTTTTGAGGATGCATTCTTGCACTCTTTGACTTGCTATTGTCAAGGATTGATAGAACCTGATTCCAAGCTGACCTCAACTGGAGACTGTGGGTATATAAACTTTACGATGGACACCTCAACACCAGCAGCTTCTGATACACGTGGTATTAGTCACTACAAAGGCCCCATACGCATTGCAATGTCGGCACTTGCTCTTGCGGCACTTCTTGCCGGTATCGGCGGCACGTCTGGAAAGACTGTCAAAAACCCCTTGCCCCCCATGGGATGGAATTCCTACAACCATTATAATTGTTTCCCTTCAGAGGACATCATTAAGACCAACGCCAAAGGCTTGGTAGATCTGGGGTTCTTGGATCTAGGCTATAGCATCGTTACTGTTGACTGCGGATGGCCATCGAGGGATCGTGACAGCGAGGGCCGACTCCAGTGGAACGAGACTTTGTTTCCTTCTGGCCCAAAAGCACTTGGCGACTACATTCACGATCTGGGCTTGGAGTTTGGTCTTTACTCTGGGGCGGGATATCTTCAATGTGGCTCAGAGGACATCCCTGCATCACTAGGTATGCCTTTCCATACACCCTCCTGCCTACCGCTGGATATGTGACTTACCGATGTCTCAGGATACGAGGAGATTGACGCAAAGTCATTCGCTGAATGGGGAGGCGATACTCTCAAGTAAGGCCCGCTCAGCTACCAGAGAAATCTCTTTGTTGATATTTTTAAGATACGACAACTGCTATGCGACATCCAAGACCGATATGGTCGACTCAGACTCTGCTGAAGCAAAGAGTCCCGACCGCTTCATCAAGATGGCTGCAGCTCTCAATGAGACAAACCGTGACATCAAGTACTTCCTGTGCCAATGGGGTATTGGGGAAGATGTCCCACAATGGTGAATAGAACCTCCAAATGCTATCGTCTTCCACTGACACCCAGAAGGGCTGCTCCGCTGGGCAACTCGTGGAGAATGAGCAACGACATCTTTAACGCATGGAGGGCAATCTGGCGCATCACTAACCAAGCCGTGGCCCACTCCAAGTACAACCGCCCTGGTGCATTTGCAGACATGGATATGCTCATGTAAGTCCTTAGTGCAAGTATCTCCAAAGCCTGCTGACAATGGAAGTATCGGCCTTGGTGCTCTCTCTTACGAAGAAGAGCGTTTCCACTTCGGCATGTGGTCCATGATGAAATCTCCTCTTATTATTGGAGGTGTAATGGACGCCAAGCAAATACCGACCCATTCCCTCGAGATTATGTCCAACAAGGAAGCCATCGCCATCAACCAGGATGCCCTAGGCCAGGCAGCCAAACTAGCCATTCGGTATACGGAAGAGGAGTGGGATGTCTGGTCCGGTAATCTCTCGTCTGACCGCAAGGTCCTTGGCGTGGCGAACTGGAAGAACGAGACCCAGACCGTGGAGGTTGACCTGTCGCTTATTGGTGTTGAGAAGGCCAAGGCGCGGGACGTCTGGGCTCATGCAGACCTTACTATCTCAGGTACTGAGAAGTTTGAGCTTAAGCCACACGAGCTACGACTTCTCGTCTTGTCCGATATCAGTCAGACCTCTAAGCCTAAGCCCGTCGACTATCACACAGCTTCCAAAGCATCTTTGAAAGGCTCAGCTGCGCTTGTCAGCTGCGGTGAAAACGAGTGTCTACCGACCAATGAGAAGATCAAGTCTATCGGCAAAGACGCCAGAGTCACGTTCAAGTCCATTGGCGCTCCCAAAGACGGACCCCTATATGTCGGCGTTGACTATATCAACCACGAATATCATCATACGATCGGCGACTGGGAAACGAACTCGCGAAACATGTCAATCTCGGTCAACGGAGAGGACGCTAAGCGCTGGGCTTTCCCGAACGCTGGTGGTGATTGGTTCGAGAGCGATCGAATGATGGTTCTTCTAGATGGTTTCAAGAAGGGTGACGATAACACTGTCACTTTCAGTGCTTCTGCTTCTGGAGATTGGGCGCCTGATCTGGTCGGCTTTGAGGTTATGGCATAAGTGAAGGTGGCTGGTTTTTAGAAATATCTAGTTATGGAATGTCTTGGAGCAAACACTTTTATACATGAATCTCTGTTGCTTTAAAATGCGCAATAATGACATAAAGGCCTTCCAACAAATTGTGATATAGCTTGGAAGCTTTTTGCTATGCAATAAACAGTAAGTTTAATTCAGTTGCTCCATAATATCAGCTAATTAAAGTTTAATCGTGAATCTGTACTGTTCTTGGCCACTGAGGGTCTTTTCTGTCCCCTTGAACATAAAAACACCACTAGTCTTCTTCGGCGCCTTGATCAGGACTTCCATGTTCTTCTTGTTTCCAGAAAGTTTCCAAGTGACCTCAATCTTTCCTCCAAAAGCAGTCTGCAGCCGTCCATGAGCATGGGTCAAGCCCATAGTCAATCCACTCTCTGGCCCAACGACCCAGTTCTTGTAACCATACCCATCAATACCCTTAGCAGGTCGGAGACCAGCAGCCCACTCGGTAAGTATATAAGTAGCTGCGCCTCCCCACGGGTGACCGAGGGATGTGAAGAGACCTAGGCCTGGGGTACCGTCGTGCAGAACGTATTCTCAGCTTGCACCGCTGGAAGTCTGGATGTTGTCGACCATGGGGCTCCAGAGCGTATCAATTAGCTTGGATCCTCGCGCATCGGCGCCAGATTCGAAGAGAGCAGAGAGCAGGAAGCCGTTGGTGTTAGGACTGATACTGGCGGTAGGCGCGTCTGGGTCTGTGCGAGTGTTGTCAAGATATCCTGGGCCGAGGGCGAGTTTGTCCAGTGCCTTGAAGGAGCGCGTTGCCTGTGTGCGGCTAGCGACCTTGCTGGTAGTGCAAAACGAGATGCCCGCGACCGAGAAGTCGGTTGCGTTGGCAGTAGACAGCTTCCAAACGCCAAGCTCCTCGTTCCAAAGCGACTTGCGAACAGCTTGGGTGAGTTTATCACCAGCTTCCTTCCACTTCTTCGCTTGATCTTTCTTCCCAATAGCCTCGGCAAGTTCAGCCATAGAGTGAAGAGCATGAACCGTCATACAGGTAACAGAAGACCCAGACTGCGCAGGACCAGTAAAAGCGCCGTTGAGATGGACCAAACCGTCAGTCTTGTTGATCGTTCCGACAGACCACCCAACAACACGCTCGAAGTATTTCCATTCTTTTTTGAGTAAATCCAGGTCATTACTGGACTGCACGTAATAATACAGGGATAAGAGACCTAGAAGTTGATAATCCTCCAAACCATAGTCATCGGGGAAGACTGTGATGTTGGCTTGGTATCCGAGTGGAGCGCTCATGCCGAATAGTCCTTCCTCGTTCTGCGTTGGGATAAGAGACTCGAAGGTTCCCCTCTGGAGATCGAACCGCGATGTGCTGACACCAATGATTCTAGAGGTGTGGTAATAGTCTCCAAGCCAGATAAGGCGGTCGCGCTTGGGCCCATCAAGGCAAGCCGCGAAGATGTTTTCTCTAACCCCGTATTCGTCCAAGATGTCGTCAGAGGTTAGACTACTCTGATACACAAGCTCCCCACGATCGTCGTCGTGAACCTTGACGTTGCGGTAGTAAGCCTTCTGGTCTTGATATGCACCGAGGCCAAAACGACCAGTAAGCGTGATGGGCTTCATCTGACCTCGAAACAAGACTCGGTAGGAAGTTAGGGACATGTTGAAGACCTTTACTCCATCGATGGCGGCGCTGAGATATCCATCCTTAAGGGTGGTTTGGACTTTGTACCATTTGTTCTCATGAACTGGGAACGGGAGGTGGAATGTCTTGAGAAGGTACGTGGGCAGTGTGGTTTGGTTGACTTGGCCCCAGCCTGAAGTCACTTGGAGAGTGTTGCGAGGGGAAAGAGTGTAGTTATGGTTCTTGAAGGTAGTCGCCTTGGGCAGATTTCCAGTGATTTGGAGGCCGATTCCACCGCCACTTCCAATTTCCCAGGCCTATGAATCGTAAGTATTTCTCCAGAGCGAGGTACAGCATCTTGACTTACAACACCATACCAGAGACCACCTCTGACAATCTTGGTCTCAAACTCCAAAGTGTGGTTTCCAACAACAGGTGACTTCTCGCTCTGAATGGGTCTCAAAGTTTCTACCAGTGCCCCGTTCTTAGGGTCAACGCGCCATGTCGATGGCTGACTGCCTTGCTCAAGACACGAAGACTGGGCACCGCGCACACCAGCTTTCCAAATCTCATTGATTCGTTTATTGCTACACTCAAAGAAACCAGATTCCTTGTCAGGATCCACATTGGGAAAGGTAGCATAGAACCCAACATTGGAAAACTGGATACTTCCCTCAGTCAGAAGCCTGAGAGACTCCCAACGCTGTCCACCCTGAGTGAGAAACACGTCATATCGGCCAGTCGTGGTGATGTTCAGAGTTTCAATGCGAAAGTTGTTGGCGAGCTGATTTCCATACAGCAGTGGACCATCGCTGAAAGGGTTCTCAAGACCCACGTAGGCTTCAGTGTACTTGACCTCGATCTGGGCGGGTCCACTCAGTGACTTTACGTCAAAGAACGGTACGCCGCCGACTTCGTGGCCATAGTCGAGAACTGCGATGGTGTTCTTTTTGGAGTCAAGAGTGAAGCTGGTGAATGGCTTTGTTTTGTAGGTTAGTTTAGAACCTAGTGCGAGACCTTTCGGGAGAAAGGGTTTCTCTGAATTGGTGCTGAGAGCATAGTTAGTTCGGATGTTCTTGATCTGAACAACCATACATGTTGTTAGATGAGGTCATCACAGGAAGACTTACTGTGCATCGCAGAGACCAGCCGTTCCTAGCAAGACAACACCAAGAAGATTCAAAGGCGATAACACAGATGGACCGAACATGGCAACGACGATTCTTCGCGTGTTGTCATTTCTGCTGCAATTCAAACCGATATCATTGCCTTTTTATTTTCGTATACCGGCTCATGCACGCTTCGGCTCGGAATCTCATGGGTGAGGAGATGTGATGCCGGAGTAACATAGGGATTTCACGCTATGCCTTTACCATGTAGCACGGCAAGCTAAAAAGATGGCCAAGGGTCAAATGTACGGGTAGGGGATTCAATTTCGGTCTCTGATGACCCGAAGGATCATCGCTTCCCCAGATCACGCAGCACTGACCACTTAGAAGGCCCGATGTTGCCCCGCGTTTAAGTGCCGCTAAGAGAGCCGAGAGAAAGCTACCCTAGATTCCAAGCTCAGATGTCGGGGAACTGACTGATCAGCAATAGTGAAATGTAGCTCCGAGATTCAAATCAGCAGGAGATTAATTTTTCGATGTATCGTCACTGCGATTTTGGATAGCGGGGTGCATTCGTGTCTATGAGTGTACGTTTTCTTGATGGTCTTGCATAGATGACGAAAAACTAAAACAAGCAGTAACCCATGTTGCCATCCAATTGTGGTTGCAAGACATGACCAACACGGTCAGAGTGCAAGAACCCAAGTTGACGAATGAGGTCAAACAGTCGAATATCATGAACCTGAATCTCGATTCATTCTAACTTTGCAGTCAGAAGTATCAGAAGAAACCCAATGGCCGGCTTACGTTCTATCGATAATGATTCGCTCTCCCTTGACGACCAATTTTTGTCCATGGCACCAATTATCAGTCATAACATAACCGGGCTGTCTAGCCTGTGAATCATGACCCGCCTAAGTGAATAGGCTGATATTACAAAAAAAATAAACTGGATCCCCGAAACCTGGATCGAACAAGTGACCTTTCGATGACATATAACAATTACAGTCGAACGCTCTTCCAGCTGAGCTATTCGGGGAGGATCTCCGAAACGGAGGAATAGCCATTGTTGCGATGGCAGGCAACAATTGTGTATCATATCGACAGTGTCGGCACAACGCCTGCGATCGATCACCACAATTGTTGTTGACAGAAAAGTGCATGCATCACATCAGGCGCAAACCCAAGTCGCCCGATCATTTTTCGCCTACGTGTATATCATGTATACTAAAAATGGTAGTGTAAGAGTGAGAAGTGACGTGTTGTGTCGTGTTTGCAGACGCCATTGAATGACTCGACTGCCAATAGTGACAAGCGATTCGACCGCTGTAGTCATAATATCTAAGAGATTTAAGTACGGTGACAGAATTACCCGATTTGCATCTTGAAAGCAAGAAGGAAGAAATGACGAGGGGAAAAAAAAAACAGAGACATTTTCTCAGATCCCAGAAATGTTAGGACAAGCATCGCAGCAGCTGGTAGAAAATGCAAAAAAGAGATTCGTAGCTAGCAGCTACTGGTTTCGATCCAGTGACCTCCGGGTTATGAGCCCGGCTGAGGAGTTGTTAGTGCGAATTTCGTATTGGAGAATTCAAGTAGACATACCGCGCTTCCACTGCGCCAAGCTGCTTTTTGTGCGTTGTTTTGCCACGCGCCCTCATAACTTATGAAGGATGCCTAGTGAGCGTCTTTCCATGCCCATCCGTCTCCTCTCCCTCAGTCATCTACCACTCATTTTGACACACCAGGCACGTTGACTAGTTTGTTTCTTTCTTCCCAACTTTATTGTTCTTCTATCATTGAGCCTGCAAATACCGCTTGACTCAATCATCATTACTCACGACAAGGGAATCATGAACCATGTAGACCACCAAACTCATAACAGTATTACCAGTAGTACCGCCAAGCGCCCGCATCGCCAAGCAAGGTCAAAGCCACATATTAACCACAGAGAGGTATTCTCGCGTCGCACAAAATGAGTTGACTCACTACAAAGCAATAAACTAAGCCTTTGTGGCTAATTAAAGGTACTGTCAGCTCCTTCAGTACCAAATAGTCGGTTTAATCGAGTGGAACCGAGTCATGCATCCTCCAGTGGAGCCGAACTTGTTTTGCGGAGGAGGAGACGAGACGAGAAAAATCAGGGGATCGGTAGTCGTTTGTCACATGGACCCTGGCGACCAAAATTCGGGTAATGTCTCGCCATGGTCAGGGCCCCCTTTATTCATCCACGTGGAGTTGGGACTTTTCTTATTTTACAATCGCGTGCATGCATCTATTCTTTTCCTGGACTTGTCCGAAGCCTCCCGCCGTTGATTGATCGTGACATCTGGTGATGATGGATTGTGTTCCGCCATTCTCGGTCGTGCGGATCCGAAAATTTGGAGAAGACCACCTGCTTTCCATGCCAAGCCAATCATGCCGAAATGGCTGAGATAGATGAGATGTTGGATGCACCAAGGCTATTGCTGCTATGGAGGCTTTCATCGATTTAGTCTTCCATCACATGCATGCTGTGGTACCTAAGCCTTCCTGTCAGACGGGGATATCGCCTTTGCATTACCGCAAAGTTCTGATTGACGTATGTAATAGCCAGGCTTTGGTTAACCTTTTCAAGGCAAAACCCGACACGGATGAACATGGACCAACTGGATATGGAGTACATAAAATTGTTTAATTTCTAAAAGTTGGTGATGGAAAAGGCTATTATGAAATAGAATCAGGTGTGGCCCAATACTGACATTCTCGAACCACTTTAACCACCTATCCATTTATGGTCTTTTGTCTTCACTCACTCCTTGTTTCCTTTGGTCTTCCCCGGAGCTTCAACTCCACCCACTAAACCGGTTTTCGCTTCCGCAAACGGCCGCCAGCCAAAGCGATTTGATCGACTTGACTCAGGGAATGCGCCACAGCAGCCAGATCCTGGTAGGCGTGTGAGCGATCCGGTTGGCAGATCGGAATCGCTAGTACGGGGTAGGTCTGGAGTTCTAGTGCTCCTGAGGAATTAGTCAAGCAGCGGACTAGCGGCGGACTCATACCAGCTGTAAGGCCCAGGCGTCTGTTCGCTTTATCCAAGCTTCTAGTGCGAACTCTATTGACGAGCCAAAATGATGTGACACACATCCCCATTCATGGGAACGAGAAATCCATTCGGGGGACCTTCCGCTTTAAGGGAATAAAAGTGACCTGATAGCAGCATTATCCTTGCTTTGTCTCACATGCCACGTGAATGGTTGGACATCAAGGGCGGAAGTTTTACCTTCGTCTGCTCTATCAAAACATGATGCTGGTCGAAGAGTCGAGTCGTATACAACCACTCTCGGGCTTGAACACATCCATACCAGCTAATAATGCCCCGAGGATAAAGTAATGTCTACCCGCTTATAGCTCACTTCTCAGTAGGGAGCCACTAGTGGGAGAGCCACTAGTGGGAGAGCCAGCAGCTATTGTCATTATCACCTCACTGAATCGCAGCCCACTCAAAGGGTCAAAGCTAAAATCACCCTAACTAGTGCTAGAGTTTGACCCCTGTAAACGAAGGATCTAGCGAAACGCCATTCATCAGCGAGTCTCTCCCTACCTCAGCCGCAGTCAGTTGGGGTTTGCCGAACCGACTGACTGGACATAAGATCAGCGGGTGGCAGTCGACGAGTCGATCTTCCTTTGTTCCGTTCCCTCTC
This sequence comes from Fusarium nelsonii, assembly GCA_014898925.1. Classification (NCBI taxonomy): domain Eukaryota; kingdom Fungi; phylum Ascomycota; class Sordariomycetes; order Hypocreales; family Nectriaceae; genus Fusarium; species Fusarium nelsonii. Next base: position 39,052 of record JAAVUC010000228.1, on the reverse strand, counting down.
ATTTGCCCTGTCACTTTTCTTTACCCTGAGACGAACAGTCTTGGCAGCGATCTGCTGCAGCATTGTGACTCGCCATGGATTACTTCGAGGTGTGCTGGTCGATCTTCAGCACCATCTGTCTGGTCAATGTCGTATTTGGCATCCTTGTTTGCGAAATCACCACCTTCACTATCTTGGCTGCTGTGCCTATCTTTTCATCTGCTGCGGGCGCCATCGCGAACGGTCTTTGCTATTATGTTTACTATCAGAAGCATGCTATTGTGAATGAAGTGGTAGCTGCTGTTTTTTCTGATTTCTTCTGGTTGGTATGTTATACTCAATCTACGCCAGCCTTTCGAGCTTACTGACAATGTCGATAGTTACAAGAAGCAAGTTTGCTACTGTACAGTTATATAATCCTTGAACGAGTCCTCCGACCTAGCCAATGGCGCATCTTCTCTATTGTTTTCTGGAGTTTGATGGTCTGCACCGCCATCACCCGTGTCTTCATCGCCATTTACCGCGCCAAATTTCTTATCGAGGGTGTGCATCAATACGAAGTCATCATCAATTACCTACATATCGGCTATTTCACTTTTATGGCTATTTCGGAATGTCTTAGCGCCTATTTCCTTGTCGTCATTTTCGCTTCCGCAAAGACTTCGAGTATGAGTGCCGCACTTAAAGTCGGCCTCATGCGTTATCTAACACGAAGTACTGAGATGCGAGTTGCTTTCCTGGCTTTTATTGGTGTTGTGCGAACTATCATTCACCCATTCCAAACACCAGGACAAAAGGCAGTCAATATTGCCAGTCAACTCGATCGTTTCCTCTACGCCCTATTTTGCCTCTACCCAATTGTTCTATAGTAAGCAATCCCGTCAACATAACCGTCGCCTAGCTAACTCGGTACCTCAGCTTTGATACTCTTGCTTCCAAGCTTCGATTCAACGAGGACCGATCCATATATACCCACAGTGACCAGGCCGGTAACCCTACCCGCTATGGCATGAACACCCAGACAAGATGCTATACTACAAGGTCCAACTACGCATCGAAGATGTATGGAGGTGGCGACGCTGCAGAGGAAGGCAACGCCTCACAAGAACAAATCGTTCCACCAAACGGATCCACTCGATCGGGAGTTTCAGAGGTGGAACTAGAAGATATGGATGTCGAGGGACTTGTCATCAGAAAGACGACCGAAGTCACTGTCACTTAAATACGATTGGCATTAACTACACACAACGAAACACGATATGTGTAATAATAGATAATACAAAACGATTTACTACACCAAGAGTGTCTTTAACGTGGTGGAATATATTCCATTGTTCTCAAATTGGCTTCCTTGGCCGTAGATACCAGGATGATTGTAAAAACCTTGCTTTGCAATATGAGATCCTAGCCGCCATCCTAACTTCACCAACCTCAACTCTATATCATGGGACGGCCTATTTGTTGGAACTATTTAGGTGTAAGCAAAAGTGAAAAAAGCAGCACCGCGAAAACCCAGCTTACACTTGAGATATCATGTCTGTATCACCTAAGATTGACCGCAGACAGTTTCGGGCTTACAGCAAGAGTGGAATCGAACACCAGTTCCGCTGGTGGCGATGCAGAGCTTGGGGTAGTCTCCAGAGCACTGGAGGTTGCCAGGAGCCTCACGGCAAAGGACCTGGGCAGAGGTAGCAGAAGCCATGGCCAGAGCGGCGAGAACGGTGCAGAGGTTGAATTGCATCTTGACGATTGAACGTGATAGAAGTTGTGGTGGAGAGAGGAGCTTTTGAACTGTTAGATTGTAGATGCAAACAACTCATGGCTAGAGGACCATTTGATGACTTTTATATGTTTAACACTTCCTATCATATCACTATCAGACTATAGTATCTTCCATAATACATGACTGATCAACGTTCGCCGAACCGTGTTTAATCATGTCATGTATAGAAACGGAGAACTTGTCCGTTTTGTTGTGACGTACCCCGCATGAGGGTCTGAGTAAACCTGCTTTCCATGTCTTAGCGTTGTATTATTGCCCTGGTTGTAGTCTCCATTGAGTTTCCGAAACCGCTGCTGGTAGCATTATACGAGGACCCTGCAGCGGGGACTAGGGTTCTCTAGTAATATCCTGGTCCCGCCGTCAAAGCTGTCTACGAGGTGCTTTCCTAATTTATTAGGAATGATGTGAGTTCCGTGGATTTAGGAAGGAGGTAGTGAATTCACTGTGAAATGTAACACTATTGTTAATGCCGACTTTTGAATGACCTTGCCTGCAAACTTCAATGGCCTGTTTGTGTAGTTACTTCTGCAAGTACCGCCGGAGATCATCGGGCCTCTTCCAGATTAACGGCCACGTACGTAGGATAGCCAATATCAGAGAAGCTGCCTTGATATTGAAGAACTTGATTGAGATACGTCTCTATGATGCTATCTGGGTTGTGCTAATTCGGTGGACAGTTCGCGATTACCCTCGCCAGGAACAAAGCTGACCAATTAGAGGGGCATAAATGTAACTAGTTTGGGAGTGGTCAGGCCATGATCTGTGCGCAATTCTACGTCTCGGCCGAGAAGCAGGGAAGGTTGACCATTTTGTTCGACAGAAGCGACATTGCGAGCTTGACTTCTTCTTACTTGTAGGTAGTTGGATCAAGCCATTAGAAAATCATGCTTCTCATAGATCGCACGGCAATAATGACTCGGAATTGGACACTTCGAACACCACAATCCACATGTAACGCATAAGACGTCCAAAACGTTCACCGTAGTAAACACATCTTTTATCCCCGTTAGCATGCTCCTGTATCGAAACAATTAGGATTGTACTATTCAAGTTAGTGACTTAATTGAGAATGGGAACAAGATACAAAAATCTTCGCGTTCTGTAACTCGACTGGCAACAGTGTTACTGAAACCGTATTGTTGAAAACACCACAACCTGGCTCGCAGAGCTCGAAAATTGGCTACCTGATCTCCAATCAGGAACGATCATTTGGAGACTGGACCCGCTTTTACTTACCTGAAAAGAGCATAGACCCTTGATGAGTCCCAGAACTCGTAGATATTCACGCTACGTATCTCGCAACTTTCTTTCGAAGCTCCATATCACGATACGGTACAAGTCACCATCCCATCGACAGGGTCACAATCCTCATTTAAGTAACCGTACCCCTCAGACTTTGATCTACAGCTTGCCATCATGATCTCGTACAGCTGTCAAATATGCGGTGTGGATATGGCTATCGCTCGCATCCGCACAACTGAAGAGCCAATGAATGCAGCCTGGAGTATAAACGGCGCCAACTATGTCGGATGGGTCAAATGGCTTGATACCGAGGAGGAAGATGACCAGGCATGTCAAAATTGCACGACTACTGATCGCACACCAGCCGATGCACAGATCCTCGAGTGGGAGTCGCGACCTCGCTGGCTAGAGACTGATGACCCAGATGACTTCGACTGGGTTCCCGACGAAAAGTCTTACACCGATGAGGAGCCTTTGGAATATGATTCAGAATTTGAAGGCAAACAATTTGACATCTCTTCAAGTGCGAGTAACTCGAATGAGAATGCTCAGCAGGACTCGACAGAAAGTGTTGATGAGAACAGCGATGCCGGAAGTTCATGTGCTGTCTCAGAGCTTTGCAATGCACCACTGCCTGCACGGCTTCCTCATGGGACATGGTATAAAAACACGGTTTATTACACAGGAAACCGTCAGAGCCCTATTCGCGGAGGATTTCACGGCCGGAACGAGAGCAAAGTCCCCCCTGAGCACGTCGCTTCGCCCTCATGCCAGAGCCTAAAGGGCATCAATGCACATGTGCTGAGCTTGGATGAAATGAAGAACTGCCGGAACGTGCGATTTCTGATTCCTAAACCTAAAGAATGGAAGCCTGAAGCCGATGACCAGCTCTTGGAGAACGACAGCCTTTTCTACCTCTCAGGAGAAACCAATGGCTCCCATACAGCAGAGGGTAGCCGTTACTTGCCCTGGAGATCTTTTTACCCACCGAGGCACGGCGTGCATGAGTTGAGGTGTGACTGGACCATGGTAAATACAGGCGTGAATGTAAGTCTCTTCAGAGAATTGTTGTGGCTCGATCTGATCAGAACGTAGGGTTCAGATGTTCTATACCCGCTACCAGTTCACTCTTACTGTCTTGATATATACGCCAAAGTATCATATAGTCGAGAGGGAGAAGTTGATCTGGATGGACTTTGGCATTGGCGAGAGATAGAAAGTGACCCTCATTCTTACATGAAAGGTCAGCAGCTCCCTTTGCAGCACCCGGCGGTACTGAGAGGCCGCGGGGACTGGAGGTGTGCGTGGGACCATTACCCTGGCGATGAGTGGCTTGCAGCGAATCCACTTGAGATTCCCGCTATCAGCCAGGCCCTCGCGTCATGCCAGAACCAAGTTGTTGAAACGCCCTGTCAGCCTCTAGTAAGGTTTCTAACTCTTCCAACCGAGCTAATACATCACATACTCGAGCTACTCGACCCTAACGACTTGAATGCTATTTCTCAGACTTGTCAGCGAATGTATCATCTCACACAGCCAAGTTTTAGGGAGATTGTGGTCAAAGATATGGTTTGGTTATGGGAGATATTGGAGGGTAGCCAATATCCGGCCTCACTAGACAGACATGTGCTTTGGGATCCTCTTTGCCCATTGGGTACGGAGCCGCCCGAATTCCCTGTTGGCCTTGAAAGCGAGGAAGCCGAGGCTAACGTCTGGGCACAAATCGTCGCCGACTTCCCAGAGATGGAAGAAGTTGGCAAGGCGGTCAGGGCCGCCAACGGTCGACGGAGAAATGAGATATGGGCCCCTTACCAGGCGAAGCTCGACTCGTTGTTTCAACGATGGCAAAGATTCCGTGCTGGAGTTGAAAAATGGGTTTGCCAGTCACGGAACGGTGATGCCGAAGTCGATTGGGGCCGTACTTGGAGGCTGTTCAACCCTACAACGACCTCACTACCAGGCATCCGGAATCGAGCACGAATTTGGGAGCGCTGTGACCTAATTATGGATCGTGTGGCACTGGCACGAGAAAATGAAGAAATTGACAACAAGCAGGGGGAATTGTTGGAGAAGCTGACAGATCCTACTCATCCAGGCTGGTACACAAATCCAGAAGCCGACGGATGGGACCTGTAGTCGCATTGCTTCTTACTCTTTCTATGAACCGTCAGGAAAGCCAGGGTCGTTATCAAAAGTTTCATATAGAATAACAGCAGACATGTTTAAGGTAGTTATCATCATCGACGAGCTTAGACTGCATCATACCAATCTTTATAGCCAGGACGAGATGTGGAGCTAGTGGTGACAAAAATGTAATATGAGCGGCCTTCAGACTGTAATCAATTCATCAGTTTATAACGCGCCACAGTGCAAAAGCCGTGACAAGAGGCAAGCCCAGGATCAACAGTCACCGCCCACCAGCTTCCTTGAGTATTTGTAATTCCAATCCCTTCACGGCTTCCGCATCATTAAATCGGGGAAATGGCTCATCAGAAGCAGGCAGTTTCAGTGCTTCACATAAGGGATCCCAACCTTGGTTTAAATCCATCAGATGGAATTTATCCGGTGGTGTCACCGTTTTAACATAATCGTTGTGTTCGTCAAGTCAAGCTAAAGAATCAGTGAAATTACTTATGCTAAAGTGGTCGACGTACCGGATGTCATTGGACCAAATCTCCCAACTTGCCTAAGAGCTGTCAGTGATGAGCAGTGCATAGGGGCAAGCAATCTTACTGTTCACTAAATTGAGTGACGAGCTTTGGATACCATCTTTTCCTAGGAACGAGCATGAGAAACATGTTGAGGAACCCAGCTCTAGCTTGCCTGGATACGGCTTCCCAGCTCGCCCACCACCTTTCGCGGTCGCGCGTAACACAGATAACCTCTGCTTCTAGGTAAAGCTCAAGAAGTTCTTCGACGAAGCAGTTCAGACGCATCCGTAATAGCAACGAAACCGGATGTTGCCTCCTGCAATAGCTTATATAACCTGGGCCTGTCGTGACGAGCTGCAAAAAAATCTGTCCATAGCTTGACGTAGGCTTTTGATGTCAGTTGTGATCCTAGAAGTCTGGCGTTGTTCTTTCCAATCTTCTCTTCCCAGAAGCTGCGAGCCCTCATGCATTACCGGGCCCTCTAGGAGCTATTCTAAAGCGATTGCTATGGAAAGTGTTCCTGTTCTAGAGTAGCCGGCACCGATGACCTTGAGTGACCGAGTACGGTCTATGGGTATAGAAACGGTGCCTCCCATTCTCAATGTTGGAGACTGTTAAGTTTTGGCTGAAGCTTTTAGCAAGAAATGAGTTCGGAAGAATCCTGATCCTTCTTATATGATGACTGCTGTAACGCTGTCCTAGTGCTTACACGTCGCGCTCCATTTGCCCGTTTTCAGAAATTCCATGATGGAGTTTCGGGTGATAGCATTGACCTGTGTGCCACAGTGGTAGTTGGATGCGAGGCTATGGGCGCATTTGATTGACTCGGTCGCTCATCCTTTTACTAGAGTGAATCGAGACGTAGAGGTGGAATCCTCTCGTACGCAGTATTAGATCCAGATGAGGGTAGATTGTATCCATGGGGCCATTGTACCTTTGCGAGATATCAGCCAAGTCCATGGGCTGTGACAGAAGTGTACTTGGAAAATAACACCTATCGGAGATATCGCTACTATGATGATCTATTTCCCCCCCAATGATTAGTAACTGAAGCTTGACGCATATACAGCTTACTCAATGTTGCCAGTTCAATGTCAGGATCTTGTTATCGCTCTCAGATGTTAGTTGTCCTTTGAGATGGATTGGCCATCCTCGGTCCAAGCCTTGTATGATATCCAAGCTTTGTGAAGCAGGAGGGGATTCTGGATGTGGTTTGTAGATGATGAACGGATCTTCACCGAGATGATTCAGAGTTTCAAGGGATATGATTGACACAGCAGGTTTCCGAGACGACAGTGATAGGTTGTAGACGGAATCGAATAAATATGGCCCCATTGTCGCGACTACCTTGGACTCTTCTGTAAATAAAACAATCAAGTATATAGTCAGAACTAACCATATAAGCAAAATGTGTTTTATTACTCACACGGAGATCTACTGCTCGGTATGCAAAATAGGGTACTATGATATGCAGCTGAACAGCGCTTGTATATACCTTCCCACAGACAGGGCCTTCGGCGAATGCGGCTGGCCGCTCGAGCATATCTATATGAGGTCGCCAGGAACAGAATGCGGCCCTTGTAGAGAGGCACGGGAGGCTGGGGAAGAAAGGAAACGCCAAGAAGAAGAGGAAGAAAAGTCAGGAGGCTCAGCGAATGGAATGATCAACGTTAACGGGGTTCTTTGAGAAGAGCAGTCTCGATTTCAAATTTAAGTGGTAAGCTGGAGCGGAGTGGAACCAGTCGGGTAGGGCTTGTGATTGCAGCTACACGAGATGTGATGAATCAGTCAAAGGAACATGTTGTCCTTATAAAGAGAAATTCCAGATAGTGAAAGGTGGACAACACTATCAGTGCCAGACGCGTAAGGCGCAAGACATGTCGCAGAACGATGTTCGATATCAAATATTGACATACCTGCCATACAGATTGAATTTATAGCGGTTATTCACGACATCCACAGATCGACATAGGCCATGGTCAGCCGTCGTCTTTTGCCTTTTACATGAATAACACGCTGCCCTAATCTTTATTCTGGAAACAAATAGAATCTAGGGCTACGTAACATACATTCTACCGCTTGAGGCATTATTGAAAATAACTATGTGTGTAACATACGACGAGGTAACGCATTGCCCGACGTGTTGGAATGAATATTACCACTATACATACTCGAATATCTGCACCAGGCTTCTTCGAAACGGAACTTTTGGAGAGTGCTCTACCGGCGCCATGGTTGTATTGAAAGACGTATTTGGTGCCGAATGCGACGAATGTAAGTCAAAACGGGAGGAGATTGAGAGGATTGCAAGGCTTGGAAGTATTGAAGAAGAAATCTAGAGTAGCGAAGGATTTATATAACTGACGTTTCTCAAATATCAATCTATGAAAACAGCGTCAAACTACGATGAGGAACCTTTCCAATTCCCGTGTCAGACCAAAAGTCAAGTAAAGTCATTTGTGGACAAGGATTAATCGGAAGCGATATGATCCGGGACCCTACACTCAGATCATGCCATTGCGCTTCTCGTATGGATTTCGACTTTAATCGCTCACTATCTACCCGATTCTATTTCTTGAGACTTAATCTGTAGAACCAGACGTCGAATCCTGTGGATCATAAGAAATGTCCGAAACCACTAAGTCATCGAGTGGAGCAGCAGCAGGGGCACTCATGGCGGAGTCATCAGGTGCGACAACCGCAGCTATTTTAGACCCTCAACACTGGGCTCAGATGAGAGAGGTTCGTTCATGGCAACTCTCTTCCCTTACCAGTCAAATAGCTAACAAGCGTTCAAAGGGTGAAGGGCTGGACGAGGAAGATTTGAGTTCGGACTTGAAATCCGACAATGACTCAACAACGGCATCTATCACCTCAAGCATCCTTCAGTATAGAATGATTCATGGTCGCACTTACCACAGTGAGCAGGGAAACGCTCAGTATTGGTAAAGTCTTTTCGACTTTTCTTTAAATTGACAATACTGACAACATGGTGAAGGGGCTCTAACGATGAGCAACAGAAGGATATGATGGACCTTACGTAGGTTTGCTACTCTACCCATGGCAGAACATATGTTAATACGTAGCAGACACCACATACTTACTCTCGGACTAGGCGATAAGCTTCATCTGGCACCCTTGAAGCATGGAAACATTCAAGTAAGTCAATGTAGTTCCATCATGATAGGGTACTGATATTCTTCAAGCAAGCTATTGATATTGGCACTGGTACTGGTAAATACTGCCTTGCGTCGTATAATGGTCCTCGAGCTGACTCTCGTCTTTAGGTATTTGGGCTATGTAAGCGTCGACAATCTAAATCGCAATCGCTCCCAGCTGATCTTTCAACAACAGTGACTTTGCAGACCAGTATCCAAATGCCAAAATTATTGGAACTGACCTCTCTCCAATCCAGCCTTCATGGGTCCCAGCTAATCTCGAGTTGTAAGTTAATCCATCGGCAAAGAACCCCAACTGACGCGTTTTAAGTACAATCGAAGATTGCACTCGTGAGTGGACTTTCAAATCTGACTCTACAGATTACATCCATGCTAGATGGCTCATGGGCAGTATTGGAAATTGGGATGCTTTCTTCTCCGAAGCCTTCAGAGTCTGCAAACCTGGCGGCTGGGTTGAAAGCCACGAAGCCTCATCCAATATTAGCAGTGACGATGGCACCGTTGCGCCTGACTCAGCTATGGGTCATTGGGGTAAACTTTTCGTCGAAGGGAGTAAGAAGATAGGGACGAGCTTTACGGTAGTCGAGGACGGTACGCAGCGCAAGGCTATGGAGAAAGCTGGTTTCATCAATATCCAAGAATTCGACTTCAGAGTAAGTCGCCCAGACAGTGAATTGTTTTCACTGCTAACTATTGACTTGAACCCAATTGGGAGCTGGCCGGAGAACCAGACTGAGAAGCAAATGGGCATTTACACTCAACACGGCCTCGAGACTGATAGCGAAGGCTTTGTCTTGTTCATGGCTCATACTCTGGGTTGGAGCAGAGAGGATATCAATGGTTACACTGCGCAATTCAGACGGGAAGTCCGGGCTGGCAAGCAGCATGGCTATTTTGCACAGAAGGTTGTTTGGGGTCAGAGACCGGAGACGGGTGACAGGGAGTAGTCCGAGGACAAGCACAACAGCGATGAAGAGGAGGTCCAGCGCTCTGCACATGTGAAAGCACGGTTGTTTGATTGCCGCGCATTGTGGTTTTAATGATATGCTATCAGTTGTGCTAGTTCATGCCATGGCTATGGTGTAGAATGACACATTCTGTGTGACCTGACGTAAATGATGAGAGCCCATGTCAACCCGTCTCTTAAGCGGACTAATCGGCTCTTGTTTTTAGGCGCTGATCGTGGACCAATTTTTCGTCCACTAGATTGCTGGTTCGTCCCCCAAGGGGAAAATGCCCCGTCAACAGTTCCTAGATTTTCTCAACGATGCCGTAACAAGATTGTACGAGAGCTAATGTGAGAGAGTTCTATCAAGAGTATAGATGCTCAAATAGCATGTGATACTACTGTGTCTGATGTTAACATGACCAAAGGCGGGATAACTCTCCGGCAATGCTCAAAACCACAGGGTGCGATTTCCAATTTGATGAGATTAAAGTTACCCGTGCAAGGTTACCGGTGAGAGACTATTTCACTCTGCTTCGGGTAGACTAGATAAACGCTGAGGACGATTTAATCTTGAAGACTCGTGATGATCACCCCGCATCGCCAACCAGGGGTCGTGGGGTCGGGGATATCGGAGCCGGAGAGGTCGAGGTAGTATCAGGTGAATGCGGGGAAACCAAGATTTCGTAAAATGTGAAGATCGACATATCTCTAACTTTCTTTGGGAGGCCATCATCTTCCCCAGGTTCCATCCCCCTGTATATCTCTACAATGGTGTCATTCCAACAAGGTAAATATACGTCAGGTGGTTTTGAGAATATCTTGGGACGACTTATACTGCCAAGATCGTCGGTCCGCTCCGGAATGTGGAGTGTTTGTGAGCTTAAATGGGCATCATATAGCAATTATAAAAACGTCAAGATCTGCATCTCCTACATCACTGTGAGGACCATCATTCTCTTTCAATTCACCTTCGTCGCCCTTAAGATGAAGCATTTCATAAGCCCTCTTCTGGCACTGGGTTGCCTTATCGGCAACGTTGCAGCGGCATGGCCAAATGGTCCTTTCAAAACCTCTGGGCGATGGATCGTCAACGCCAATGGCGAGAAGATTAGCCTTGCTGGCGCCAACTGGCCGGGACATGGTGAGGTCATGGTACCCGAGGGTCTTCAATACCAGTCTATCAAGGACGTAATCTCGGATATTAAGGGTATCGGCATGAACGCCATTCGTCTGACCTACGCCATTGAGATGGTTGATCAGATCTATGACAATGATGGCAAGGACATCGACATCAAAACTGCCTTTGAGCAGGGTCTTGGGAAGGAGAATGGAACCATTATTCTTGAGAAGGTGTTGAAGAACAACCCTTCCTTCACACCTGAGACAACACGTCTTGAGGTACGCTCAATCAGCCTATTGTTATGAAGACTACTAACGTAAACTAGGTTTATGATGCCATTGCTGCTGAATGTCTCCGTCAAGAGATCTACATCAATCTTGACAACCACATCTCTGAAGCAAAATGGTGCTGTGGTGGTGATGATGCCAACACTTGGTGGGGGGATACCCAGTTCGACACGGACAAGTGGGTTCGAGGCGGTGCTTACATGGCAGCTCACGTATGTATCTTCCCAACGGTAACTGAGACATCTATACTAATAAGAGACAGGCCAAGAAATGGCCCGCTAAGATCTCTCAGTCTCTTCGCAACGAGCCTCGTGAGCCTACAAACAATAATGAGCTCCGTGACAAGTCATACAACTGGAGTGACCTGTACAAGAACATGATAAAGGGTGCCAACGCCGTCCATGAGGCTGATCCTGAAGCCATTATCGTCATCTCCGGCATGAACTACGACACCTATGTCACTCCTCTCTACAGCGGAGAAGAAATGAAACCCGGCGGTGAAGTCTTCAACCGCGACGACTTCAAAGGCTATGGCAAGGACAAGCTCGTTCTTGAGATCCACACTTACGAGAACAAGGGCACAAGCTGCCCTTCTCTGCGTTACAACCTTTACAACAAGGGCTTCCAGGCTATGAATGAGTCTGACCCTAACGTCGCTGAGGTCTTCCCGGTCATGTTGACAGAGTTTGGTCAAGCAATGAACGGAGCGGACTATGAGACCGCTAAAACCTATGTTAGCTGCTTGTCCGAGTACCTTCCCGAGGTTCAGGCCAGTTGGTTCATCTGGGTCATTGTTGGCCGATACTACACTCGCCAGGGTACTCAAGAATTTGATGATTCTTGGGGTTTGAAGAAGCCTGACTGGTCTGGATGGAGAAACGACGAGTACATTGAGACTTATCTCAAGCCCCAAATTGAGGGTACTTTGAAGAAGTAGATAGTACCACGACTAGATATAATCTTATGTTGTTGAAATCATTTTTACAAATATCTCCATCTAATATTTGTTGGATACTATGAACGTGTGACCTTTTCGATAATAACTAATACTATTGGAAATTCTGTATATAATGAAATTACTGTTACATAACATACAGGCCGCCTCTATGCTTTGGCCACAATCTCAATTGCTTGGCCTATGAGCGCTTTGGCATCTGCAGGTACATCTGCGCTCTTGAGAGACTGCATCCTCTCTTGCCAAGTCTTCCATCGGTCCTCGCAAAAGCCTCTCCACTCCGCCTCGTCCTTTAGACTGGCTCCTGGCTTGGCCATTTTTCCATCGAATTGCTTCCCTTCCTTGGTAGCTTCCGCCAGTAAAGCACTGGCATAAATGAACCAGACGGAAGACGCTTTCAACAATGCTGGCGAAGTCTTCTGTGCGATTTCATCCGCTGCAGGATCCTCGAGAGCCTGGCGCAAGACCCAGATTGCGTACAGAGTAAGATCATAGATCCCAGCTGCAGTAACACGAGCGAAAAATGCGTTCACATTTAAGCAGGCTTCATCGGACTTTTGTTGGACTGTTGTTATCTTAGTAAATTGCCTCCGGTTGCGAGAATGTAGTTCGAAAAATACCAACGTCGAGTCGCTCTCGTGCTGCGGCGCCAAATAACGGAAGCTCGTCCCAGCTTGTCTCGTTATCCCAGACAACAAATTTCTCGGACTTTTCGCCAGAAGGCGAAAGTGCCTTTATGGCATGCATGATCTGCACTAGCTTATCTTGTCGATCATGAGGGGTCTGCTCGGCAGCGGTGAGAATCGCCGACCACAGAGTGTTAAGCTCATGTTCAATCTTGGAGGCGTCTTCGCTTTTCTGAATTGCATTTATACAAGGGCCAGCAATCTTTGGAGCAGCATCCTGGGCGGATGTATTTTCGTCTGCAAGGAGGCTTTTGACGCTGTCGGCCATGTTGTGTTGTGCGTGTTTGTGTGTGAGAAATGAATGGATAGAATGTAAGCTATGCAGGTAAAGAAATGAAGGAGCGTAAGATAACTGCGTTTCGAAGCGGAGATGTAACGGCAAGACAAAAGTCCACACTAGGGCGGCATGTCGCATCCGATTTGTCGCCCAGTGCACCCAATAGTTGCGAATCATTGATAGCACATTAAACACATGGGACTGACTGAAACAGATATATGCCGATCCCGACCCGCTTCTGGTGCGGTATTTTGGTCCGACTGGCTGACACGTCTTCGACTATGTGCCGGAACGACATCCGCATTAAGCAGGTGGTGATAGTATCTAGAACTTAATAGATTACAGAACCAATGAGGCTGTTGATATCAATCACCTGCCTTTATTTGCAGATCATCTAATTGTTTTGGATCACCGAGGTTGAGATGGTCTGATAGAGATACCAGAAGATTTGCGACTTATAAAAGGCATGAGAGAAGGTGGCAAAGATATTACTTGTCCTGGCAAGCTGATCTCATTCCTTCGTTAATCGTCAATCTTCAGGTATACCGCTCGCAAGATGCTCTTCTTCAAGGTACGACCCGCAGCCAATGTGCAAACATCGGATCAGCCGCTGACTCTGTCGATCTCAGTCCCTCGCGTCCATTGCAGCTCTTGTGAGCGCAGCTGCTGCCAGCCCTATTGAGAGTCGCCAGTCTGCCACACGATGTGGTAGCACCAGTTATTCATCTTCTCAAGTCCGAGCTGCTGCCAACGCTGCTTGCCAGTACTACCAAAGCGACGATACCGCTGGTAGCTCTACTTACCCCCATACCTACAACAATTACGAGGGCTTTGACTTTCCTGTGAACGGTCCCTACCAGGAGTTCCCTATCAGAACCAGTGGTGTCTACTCTGGAGGTGAGTCATGTAGCATGTTGAGATATCTTCTTTTACTGACAATGTTCTGTAGGCTCACCTGGCGCCGACCGCGTTGTCATCAACACCAACTGCGAGTATGCTGGTGCCATCACCCATACCGGCGCTTCTGGTAACAACTTTGTTGGCTGCAGTGGTACCAGCTAAACTATCACGATTTCGATTATATAGTTTTCTAGCGTTTAGTTACACGTAAATAGTTTTTCTTGTTATATTTAAACGCCATTTCCACGTCTTAACATTGGTTCCACCTCGAAACTACTATCCCATGACCCAAGATGCCTCATGCTTAGCAATACATGGACCAACTGTCCAAGTTCATTTTCTTGATGATCTTGCTAAACCCGTCGGAATCTGCTGCAGCCCCGCTGGTCGAGCAGACCTTTTTCTTGTCTTTAGCCTTGACCTTTGGTGCACTCTTGGGGTATTCAATATTGAACACTGGCTTCCCTGCTGCGATGTATGGTGCATATAAATCGCACTCGTTGTACCGGATGCACAATTCGTTGATACAGAATGCGACGTATGGAAGAACCTGCTCTGTGATGTCTCCACCGTTTTTCATGCCCAATACCATGTTATACTTTGCTGCTTCCGCGGATAAGAATTTGACGTATGAAACCGTATCGCCTTCTGTTAAGCCGAGACGATTGTCGTTTTGCTAACATTATCATCAGTACCTGTTGGAATGCTTCTTGATGAGAACTCACATAGCCGTCCATGTTGTCGGGATCAATAGCATCACAGCCTTTATCCGCTGCCAGCTTTATTCTCTTTGCCATAATGAGACGAACGTCAGGACTGCTGATATTGACCCATCTCTCATCGGGCCACCCATCCATGGCTTTACCGAGGTCCTTCTTAGGAAACTCATTTTTGTCATCACGCCAGTTCTCCCATGATCCAGCACTAAAGTAGCAAATAACATTTTTTCCGGCCTTTCGCATGGCAGAAAATGTGCTTTTGCTGTTGTCAAAGAGATCAAGATCATAGATAGAAACTGTGGAGTCTAGCTTGCTAGCACCACCTTTGGGTAGCTTCATGATCTGGGAGAGAATTATTTCCCATTTGGAGCCAACTTCAGGTTTCCAGAGCTCTTCACGTTTAGGTGTGCTAATGGCGCGGGGGTTGAAAGCTTCGACTGTGGTCGCGAGGAGAACGACTTTTTGAAATGCGGAAGTAAACTTCATCTTGTCCTTTGTCGTGTACTTAACAAGTGCGATACAAAGTGTGTGTTACTCAAGTTCAGATAAAAAGATACTTGGAAGGGCTTTGGCAGACTTATAAAGCGTCTGACTGTTTCCATTCTTTGGTATCTGTGAATACGGTCTTGGCCTCTTTCTAGGATGTTGTTCCAGCCCATTCCAGTTATCGTGCCTAGACTGGAACGAGCCGCTCGTAGGCGTAAGCGTGCAATTCCAGGGGGACTAGTTAGGCTGGAATGTGGACTTGAGTCTGGATCTTCAAAATGCCTACATTTTGTCTCTTTCCGGGATTCCTAGCGGCTGAGGTAAATGGGCAGGATTTGGTGATTTTCTTTACGCCATCTTTCCGCTTGGTTCGCGATTCTCCCTAATCCGCATCAAATACTGAGCTCCACAGATTAAGTTCGGTCGAGACGGCCCGCAAGGACCGCAAAGCTGAAGGAATGTATGAAAGGTCGATTCTAAGCCTCATCCGTACATATTGATTTTTATGGTTGATGGTTAGCGCGTCTTTGAACAATTAATTCCATCGAATTCAATTTGTAAGTATTGATTTCTGATAATTGTGATCAGAGTCTCCGAATAAGCTTACCGAGACATCATGTAGAAAGCCATAACAACTGGTCGTTGACTCCAACTAAATTAAGTATGCACCACCCAATTCTCGTTCCTGCTTTCGCAATACAACTAAGTCGCTCATCGTAGTTTCTTAGCAACCTTCTGACTCAGCTTTACAGACCAATACATCAGAACCTCATCATACTCAGCCGTATGCTCATCTTTGCCAGCACCGAACCAAGACTTCTTTAGTGCTTCAATTCTCGTATGGTCCCCTAGATGTCCTAGCCATCGCACCATGGTGAGATATCCGCTGTCCAGCGCTCCTGAGATCCATGCATGGTGAGGGCTTAAGGCCTCTCCACAGATAGCAAATTTCCCTCCACAAAGAATGTGTTGAAACTCAGGGTACATATACTTGAACTGACCAGGGCCGAAAAGAGCAAAGGCACCACCAGTGTAAGGGTCGTGCGACCAGGCGTACGCGTGATGGGTTACGTATTGGTCCCTGAGAAAGTCAACCGTGATGTTTGGGTCACTCTTTGACCACAATCTTATGAGATCCTGGAAGGATTGTGTGACGACTATGTCGTCAATGCATGGGTCCTGTTTGGAGTAATCTGGGATAAGAGCTCCCATGCGAGTCGCGTCTTGTGCCCAACTGTAGGAGACCATGAGCACGGCAGGTTTGTCGCCGTCATCCCAGGACGGATACACAACGTTACTGATTGATAGGTCTGTACCTGAAACGCCTCCAATTGTATCATGAGTAGTGGAGGTCTTGTACATGTTCTTCCACCAGCGCGTCTTGAACTTGATAGCCACCTTGCAAGCCCGATCGTAACTAAGAGCACGGATGCCGGTGAGTATCTTCTTCTGGTATGACGGAAGTCCAAAGCCAGAAATCAATCCTTGGATATCCATGCGCTGCAGAGGTCCCATGGCGGTTGTGTTGAAGACCATGTCGTAGCTTTCTGGCTCCTTCTTGCCAGCTAGTGTTACCTCAATTTTGTCGCGCGACTTGTTCTCCGACATGGCCACGACCGGCGTGTTCTTCTTAACTTTCAGTGAAATGGGGTTATGGAATACCCAATTGGGATCTTCAATGCAGTCATTCATCTTGTCAGTGACAATGGACATGCCACCTTCAAGACGCCACCAGGGCTTGCCATTGGCGGCTTGAAAATCGCTGTAATCACACAGGGACTCAATGAATGCCTGGTCAAAAAGACCTGTGGATCTAGAAGAGGGAATTAGTCGATAACAGCCGATCGTGGATCGGGTACTTACGTCTCGGCTGACTCGGCTTCTTCCGTTTGTTCGTACGTCAACCTTGTATTGTAAGTATTGTTCACCACATATCACGACTGTTCTAAGTTCTTCTTACTTTGGTTCGGTGTGCATAAGCCAAGCTCGGGTAGAGTAGTTGTCATCGTCGCCATCAATCAAGGCTTTGAACTCTTCGTTCCAGTTTTGGCTGAGTTTAGCAATGATGTTCGCGATTCTATCCTCGTAAGGCTTTCCACTGTGCGCTGTTAGTTATGCACCGCGTATTTGGAACATGTCATACCTGGGAGCATCCGCTGGGTCATTGGAATAGTAATGCATTTGGGGCTCGCAACCTGCGTTGAGCACATACTTCTCTTTAGGAAGATCGAGCTCTTTAATGAGACTTAACGTCCTACAAGCCGTGTCAGTTTAGTTTCCAATGTCAACATGTCAGGACGTACGATTGCATTGCTGGAATTTCTGGGATGCGCATCGCCCCAATATCGTAGTAATTGTGAGGACAGTCCTTATCGTCGGGGAAGCTGTAAGTATAGCATCTTCCACCGATTCTGTCCGAAGCCTCATAAATGTCCACATTATTGATCTTAAGATACTTCAGCATCATAGCGAGGTACAGACCCGTAGCGCCAGCGCCGATGATAGCGATACGACCCTTATACTCTGTGACCTGGGATAGAGGATCACCAGATCCATGAGATGGAGCTGAATGAGATAGACTCTCATGAGGCAATGGCTCTGAATAGTCAACGTTTTCGTTAAGCTTTGCACGCAGCTTCCTCAGGTGTTTGTTGAGCAGATGTTGAGCGTAGGCGATGCGAAGACCTGCTGGAATCTCCGTACCGGGCTCCAGCGGCATCGCTGGGAGATGTTCAGCTCGAATAGCCATGTTTGTTCAATTGTTCTTTAGAAGTTGTGATAGATCAGATTTGACTTGCAAGATAAAAATCGAAGGAACGATAGCAAATTTCGTGTTGCAAACATGATCAAGCAACGAGCTTTTATAGTCATAACATTGTGAGTGACAGATGAACCTAGGCTGGATGGTTAATGCAGGCTTACAGAGCTGAAAATATCACATTCCTCTCATTGGCTTCCCCGCGAGGTTGGCGCAACAATATTGATAGGATTGGGTCAAAAGTGGCGAGCTGAATCAGTACGGTTGCGGGGACGAAAAGCCCGTTTTTGTGAATGTGTCTTATTTTGCTTCCAGACATGTATATTGCAAATAACGTGTCGACGGCTCGCGGCACGATTGAGGCTTTACGGTTTACCTGTATTGCTAAAGTATGACTACTTGTCTTTACCTCCCACAAGTCTGGTTAGTCTGCCGACCATTAAACGAGGGGTAGATATAGGCAACGTCTCATTCGAATTGGGGGAGTCTCTGATGTTGGTCTTTTAGGAGTCCCATCCCGAGGTTTAGGGTATGCTCATTCCACCTTTGACTCAAAATTTCGAGCTGAGAAATGGCACTTTTAATGACGTCTTCATCCTGGAAGAAAGACCACTATTGGCTAAACGACCCCGCAGGCCACGGCAACTTTCTTGACCAAAGGAAGAGGTGCTTCTCATCCCAATAAACATCCTTACAGTATTAAGTCCAGACCCTGATCGACTTGTCTCACACACTCAAGCACACATAAAATGTCATCCAATCATCTTTTCCAATATTCGGTTGTCTCGGCCCTCATGGACGGGGTCGCTGAGACAGGCATCACCATTTCGGAACTGCTCAAACATGGAGACCATGGCTTGGGCACATTTCGACACATGATCGGCGAGATGATCATTCTCGATGGTACCATCTACGACATGAAGCCTGATGGCTCGGTTATCGCCCTTGACGAAGAGGCTTGCGCGAACCAAACGGCGCCTTTTGCCATGATCACTGAATATCAGCCTACAACAACAATCTCCAAAGAGCTACGAACGAAGGACTCCCTAGAACATATCTTATCTGAGTTTCTACCCGGTACAAAGAACCACTACTTGGCTTTCAGAGTGGAAGGCAACTTCAAATCAGTCACTATTCGGACGGTCGGGGGACAGCAATCGCCAGGCGAAAGTCTCGCTGAGCTTGGAAAACGTCAGGCCTCTCATACATTTAGTAACATCCAAGGTACTATCTTTGGGTTTCGGTCGCCAGCTTTCATGCAGGGTATAAGCGTTGCAGGGGATCACCTACATTTTTTATCAACAAACAAGGAGGCTGGTGGTCATGTCCTGGCAGTTGAAGGCGATGGAGAATTAAAGATCAGCGCGGCACCCATCACGGCTGTTAACTTACAACTTCCTTCGGGCGATGACGCTTTCAACCAGGCCAAGTTAGCGCGAGATGATGAGGGAATAGTTGCGGTTGAAGGTTGATAGCTGGTACTCTTGAGGACCTTATGCGAACCAAAATACAATCCCATGGCAATTAACAGAGACATGCTACTCCATATTTTATCAGCGAAAAAGACACGTGGGTGATATCTTATCAAAAGAAGGACTGTGACGAGAAGTCATTGTTACCAAAACCTTTCTTCTAGGCCGGAGGATGGGCCCAAATCGAGCCAAGCAACACGCAGGTACAAGCCTCCAAGAATCTAGATTTAACCCGGAAGGTCGTAGCCAGGCGGTGAAGAAAGAATTCTGCTCGGCTACATCACTTCTATAGGCAGGTGATTCCCTGTCAGACCTTTCAGCGGATCCGTCGCTTTGTCGCAGAGCAGCTCTTGAACTGGTCGAAACGCATTCGAGCATTTCCTAGACATCCACAGATATGCTGTACTTAGATAACTGTATGTTGAAAAGGAAAATAGACAATACTGGGTTTTCAGTGTATACAGGCGCCTTTATTATGGCAAAGACACTAACCACATAGGCCCCTATAAGTCAGTAAGCACTATAAATTCTCCACTACTCAAAATCCTTGCCAAGAGGTATAGTAGCACGTAAAAACCCAATTGTTGTACTGCGTCGATCATGGCCAAGAACCCCTGTAAGCAAGACATGAAAGAGGGGAACACTTAAATCTGAGTAATATTCGAAATCTCTTATGTAGACACCATTTCCTTGCAACTTTGGGCATTATCTCTCATCGACATTGTCGTAAAACATACCAGGATGCGCAACATTTTTCTCGCTTCGCTCCTGGCACTGGCCACGGGCTGCAGCGCTATAGCACCTGAAAAGGCCAGCTGTAAATGCTTCCCTGGTGACTCTTGTTGGCCTGCAAACAGTGACTGGGATCGCCTCAATAGCACTGTTGGGGGTCGTTTGGTGGCTACGGTACCGTTGGGAAGTCCTTGTCATGACCCGAACTATAACGCCAAAGAATGCAAGCATTTGCAAAGCGAATGGCTTTACTCATCTATCCAGTAAGATCCCACCATATACTTGGTGCCGTCGACATCGCAACTGACCATTTGCAGTTCTCAATCATCTTCATCGATGATGGCTCCTCTATTTGCCAACCAGAGCTGTGATCCCTTCCAGCCCAGAAAAAAGCCATGTACCCTCGGAAACTACGTTCGCTATGCCGTCAATGCCACATCTGCTAAAGATGTCATTGCTGGTTTGAAGTTCGCGAAAGAGAAAAACATTCGTTTTGTTATTCGCAATACAGGCCATGACTATCTCGGACGCTCAACCGGCGCTGGAGCTCTTTCAGTCTGGACTCACTACCTAAAGAGCACAAAGGTCATCGACTGGAAAGACGATCATTATGAAGGCAAAGCCTTGAAGGTAGGTGCAGGATTCCAAGGTTTTGAGGCTCTCGCTGCTGCTCATGCGAAAGATCTGGTCGTTGTGACTGGAGAATGTCCTTCTGTCGGCCTTGCTGGAGGATATACTCAAGGAGGCGGTCACTCAGCCTTGAGCACCAACTTCGGCTTGGCAGCGGACAACACGCTCGAGTTTGAAGTCGTTACTGCCGATGGCAAGCTCATCAAAACCAACAGGAACAAGAACAGTGATCTGTACTGGGCATTGAGCGGTGCAGGCTCCGGAAACTATGGAGTAGTAATTTCAGCTACCGTACGGGCTCATCCGGAAGCCAAGGTCAGCGGTGCCAACTTTCTTGTCACGGCTCCTGAAGGTCATCCAGAGTTAATCTACAAAGCCATTGATGCTTTCCACGCCGCTCTTCCCAAGATCGTTGACTCAGGCGTGATGATTATTTACTTCTTCTCGGAATCATTTCTCCAGATCCCTGCTTTGACTGCCTATGGCAAGACGGAGGCAGAGGTTAAGAAGATTCTCCAGCCTTTCGCCGATTCTTTGGCAGCCCTTAGCATCAAGTTCGACCCGGCCTTCACCCACTTCTCGAGTTACTATGAACATTACGATCATTATTGGGGACCCCTCCCTGCAGGAAATATCCAAGTCGGAACTCAGATCTTCGGAGGTCGTTTGTTGCCTCGTGATAGTCTCGACTCATTTGCACCCACTGCTAAGAAACTCGCAGAGATGGGAGTCATTTACATCGGTGTTGGGCTAAACGTATCAAAGTTCGGTCCCAATAGCGCTAACTCTGTCCTACCACAGTGGCGAGACTCTATCGCCCAGGTTTCTTTGACAATTCCCTGGGATAATGAGGCTCCTTGGGAAGAAATGCTAGCGGCCCAAAAGAAGATGACTGATGAGATTCAACCCGTGATTGAAGCTGCGACACCTGGCGCTGGAGCTTACATCAACGAGGCTGATTTCCAACAGCACAACTGGCAGGAGACCTTCTACGGCGTCAATTACGAGAAGTTGCTTAAAACCAAGAAGAAGTGGGATCCTGAGAATTTCTTCTATGCTGCGGTGGCAGTTGGTAGTGAGAAGTGGACCGTTGCTGGTGATGGACGGATGTGCAAGGCAAAGGTCTAAATAGCATACTTATAAGCATTCATTCATCGATACTGTGCTTTGCCTCATGCATACGACATAACTTCCGATGCTGTGCTGAGTTTTTGAAGGCTTTTGATACCATGTCTCAGACCTTCGGAGACCTCTTTTGTATAAGGTGGCTCAAGCCTGATGGCGATCATGGGTAACATTACTTCATTTGTCTGGTCAGCTTTGGCGTACAAGAAAAGTTTCAGCAGACGAGGAAAACGAATCTCAACGCATGTCGGAACTCCTACAACATGCAGCAGAGTGTCAACGCGATACTCCAGAACATGATTATACTTAAGATGAGAACACTCAATACCATTGTCGTGTTCAATTGAAAGGCCCGACTGGCTGTCGTCGTTAGCATCCGAGCTAATTTCACTTCCGTGGAAAGCGGATGCCGAGCACATCTGCCGCTGCAATCCAGATTCCAACCCCACCTCACACATCTGCCGTCCTCCGAGTAGCTCGGAACAGCAACAGCCAGGATATAATACAAGAGGACTTCCTTAGCTCTAATCCATTATCTTATCAAGCATCTCCACTTATCAGTTCATCAATGGAATCCGAGAAAGTCCAAGTCGTCATCTGCGGTGGTGGTTCAGCCGGTCTCACAGCCGCAATATGGCTAGCCCGTTTCGGCATCTCCTTCAAAATCCTCGAAAAACGGCCTGGTCCTCTCGAAATTGGGCAAGCAGACGGTGTTCAGTGCCGTACCGTTGAGATCTTTGAGAACTTAGGACTATCTATACCGCTCTTGACAGAAGCGTACCATGTGAGAGAAGTAGCTTTTTGGTCGCCGAGTAACATCGATGGCGGACTTCAGAGGAAAGATTTGGCGTATGACACTGAAGAGGGGTTGAGTCACCAGCCGCATGTCATTCTCAATCAAGCAAGAATCAATGATTTGATGTTGAAAGAGATCGTTCGATTGAGAGGAGATGGTACCAGTGGAGTTGTGTACGATTCACAGGTTGAGAGTGTGAAGATTGCGCCTGATGGGGATGAATATCCTGTTGAAGTTACTGCCACTCACAGCGGGGAACCTCATCGCTACCGCGCCAAATACGCGATAGTAAGTTACAACGGCCCAAACAGACTTTAAGGCACTAAAAGGCCAAACAGGGCTGCGATGGCGCTCACAGTACTGTCCGTAAATCACTCGGCTTCAAAATGGTGGGCGACTCGACCGACTCAGTCTGGGGAGTCATGGACGTCTATCCAGTTACCAACTTCCCCGATATTCGCAAGAAGGCTATGCTCATCAGCAAGAACGACGGGAACCTCATGATCATCCCTCGAGAAGGCGATGAACTCGTCCGCTTCTACATCGAGCTATCGGGCACCACAGCTCGTGACGTGACAGAGCAAAGCCTGATTGACAAGGTCAAGAGAATATTTGCACCTTATGATATCGATGTCGCCCATACGTCGTGGTGGTCAGCTTATGTTATCGGCCAACGACTTGCCGATCACTTCACTAAGGACTTCCGGGTCTTCCTGACAGGCGACGCGTGTCATACGCATTCACCCAAGGCTGGTCAAGGTATGAACGTCAGTTTACAAGATGGCTTCAACATCGGATGGAAGATGGCCCATGTACTTACCGGTCGTGCGCCATCTTCTGTACTGGAGACATATGTCCTTGAGAGACAACAAACAGCAGAGAAGCTCATCGAATTCGATCGCTCGTGGAGTAAATTGTTTTCGTCAGAGTATCGAAAGCAGAATGGTATTACAGCTGAAGATTTCAGGGACAAGTTTGTGGAAGCCGGAAGGTACACTGCTGGTATGGCTACCAATTACCAGCCTTCGATCCTCACATGTGTAACCGACAACGATGAAAGTATTGCATCTGGGCTCGCCGTTGGAACAAGGTTTCCTAGTGCACCAGTTGTCAGACTTTCGGATGCGAAACCTATGGAGTTAAACAGTGTTCTCCCTGCCGATGGAAGATGGCATATCTTGACATTTTGTTCTGGTACCTCCACCGAGAAACAACTACACGAGGTATGCGGAAGGTGATATATTTTCTGAGACTTTGCTAATCTTGTTAGGTGGCCTCGCAACTCGACAACCTCATCCAATTGTTTACTCCCGTTCGGGACACTACTGATAAGGTCTTCAACAATACCCTTGTCATTAAAGCAGATCGCAAGACGATAGAGATCGATCAGCTACCCGAAGTCTTCTTCCCCAAGTCAGGTTCATATTCCTTGCGTAGTAAGTCGTCGTTCTTAATTTCTTCTTCAGTAAAACTAATTGACGGAATTTGCTA
The DNA here is from genome assembly GCA_014898925.1 of Fusarium nelsonii. Lineage (NCBI taxonomy): Eukaryota > Fungi > Ascomycota > Sordariomycetes > Hypocreales > Nectriaceae > Fusarium > Fusarium nelsonii. The sequence continues at coordinate 14,835 of JAAVUC010000228.1, read as the reverse complement.
GATGTTCGCAGAGTCTTTGTCGACGATGCGAGTCCGTACATGTTGGGTTGTGGCAAGGCCTTCTCGAAATACGGCATAGACCCCCAGCAGGGTGGCATTGTTGTTGTACGGCCAGATCTATGTGAGTCGCCGATCTACCTGGATTTCAGCAGTACTGAAGCTAATACAACGTTAGATGTCTCTCGCGTTCTCGCCTTGACCAAGGTAGATGAACTATTCCCGTTCTTCCAAGGTTGTCTTAGTAGCACAGGATAAGCTAGCTAGAGGGACTGCATTAATAAACCACAACTTCGATCCGTGCATTGTCGTGACTATCATGATTCAAGAGAAATTACAAGTTCTATACAGGGAAAATCATGTACTCGTAGGAATGAATAAACATCATTTCGCCTCATCCAAAAACCTCGATCATAAAGTGATACTCCAGCTTACTTCCGTCTTTCCATCCCCTCAACGTGAGTTCCCGGCACTTATCCGCGAGAATCTCGCCTACGACAGGCGCGCCACAGTAAAATACGCCAACCTTAAGCTCCTCATCCTCTTCGAAATTCTCATCCTTCTTATCCCTCTTGTTCTTCCTCTTACCCACTCGAAACTTGAGCATCTCTTCGTAATGCTCATCAAGAATGAGGTCGAAATCAGGCCGTCCAAAGTGTGTAGGGTTGAGAAGGCCTGTCAGTGGGGAGGCAGGGTGTTCGTCTGTGCGATGCATCTCGAGAAGCCAGCGATAGACATGGGTCGTGATCTTCTTATGCTTCGCCGTTACATGCGTGTTGATACGAATATCGAGATGGGGATGCACTTCATGGTCGCGATGCCAGTCTTGACTCATAGATACATCGTTCAGAAGGTCGGAGAGCCAGAGAAGATAGTTACGTTCACGGACCATCCAATGGAAGTCTACTCGTCGATAGTCATCCGCAAAGTTACCAGCTCTATCAGCTTGGGGTTGTTTTTCTTTACTAATGAGATCCGGACCAACACTGCCTTGGCGAGTTGGTGTTTCGGGTACGTTGTCGCTGGTCGTCGTTTCCTCACTGCTGCTTGATTCTGTTCTGCGAGCAGATGTGGGGACGGCAGTGGTTTCGGAATCATGACGATGATGCTCAACTTCGTGGTTTGGTCCGCCGTGATCAAGATCATCATTGTACTGTAAATCAGCCAGGATGCCAGAGAATGGGGTAACGCCGATACCAGCACCGATGATGATGGAGTGGTTGAAGTCATAGAAGCGCTGAGCAGGTGCACCGAAAGGACCATTGATGCCGACCTCGATTTCTGACTCTCCAGAGTCACCTCCAAGCTTACGGAGCTTAGCAGTCCAGTTGCCGTCAGTCTTGATATGCAGCATCATCTTATTACCACGGCAGAAGGAGACGGTGAAGGGGTGCCATTGAAAGAAGCTAATCTTGGGCACTTGAAGGAAGATATACTGGCCAGCCTTGTACTTCCAAAGCCGTTCGCTAGGGATAATTGCCGTAATCTCGACAGTCTCCTTGTCCAATACCTTCATGGTCGCTATGATACGGTGGAAGCCGAGACCAATACGGACCACCCGCTCCACAAGAACTAGGAGCGTTGGAAACGCAAGAAAGTATCCAAACATCGGCCACTGAAGCAAGGCTGCAGTACCATGGGCCATCATGAGACCGATAATTGGGAACATGAGTAAGTGTCCAAGTTGGAAGATCTCGTAGTTCCACTTGCGCACTTGTGGGATGCTCAGCAGGCATAGAATCCAAAACAGGCCAAGAGCAGTGATGCCGGTAAACCCAGGCAGCGAGCGAACATATTCGATGTAAGGGCGAGGAACCATATCAGGACCAAGCACGTCTGCAACCGCATCTTGATTCGCAGGGTCACTTCCATGAACGAAAGATCCCGTCAAGTGCCCAATAGCATGTAGCGTTGCAAGCAGTATAGCAACACAAGATATTCGGATATGAAATTCCTGCGACAGATCCCAGTTAAAGAATCGCGAGATATGGTACGACCTGCGTAGCCACGTTGAAAAGTATCGCGACATGCTAAGGATCAGGAAGAAGAAGGTCGGATACAATGCTCCAGCACAGGTCTTGGCCATTACCACGCCCCAGCCAAAGGCAGCGCGATAGCCAGGCGTGGTCTGGTACTTGACGAGTTGCCATATCCCAAAGGCCAGTTGCATGCCAACCACGACACTAAGAAAGACAATCTCGGGTCCATGGACAGCCCAGTACGAGCGGATTCGTCTCCAACCTGGCAATTTCTTGATATAGCTTTTGTCCTCCCCCTCTTCCTTCTTCGCCTGCTTCAACGAAGGTATCTTCCACTCCTTGACCATCTTCGCAAACTCGTCTCTTGGAATGCGATCCGTATCGGAATCGCCCATCATCCTGCGCAAGAAGGCATGGCGCGCGCGGTCATCGTCGCTGTGGTCTGTGTGGATGACGTGATGGGCGCTGGGTTTGGGGACTAGTTCTCCATGTTCTTGGTCGAGTTTGCGCTCAACTTCGTGGTAGTTTATGTACCCATCATTATCGTGGTCGAGATCGTCGAGGAACTCTTTGATCTCTTCGTTGGTGAGGTATTCGACGTTTTTGGAGGAACGGATGGGATGGTCTGCTACGATGGACTTGCGATGGGTGTTGCCAGCCATTTCAGGACAGACTGTACGAAAGCTACTTCTGAAGGAAGATGTTGAGAAGAGGCAATGGCAGAAACAGTGAAGTCGAAAAAGTTGGTGTCTCAGGAAGGGAATGCGCAATTTACATAACATCAACACGTTTTGTCAAGAAACATGCCCAGCAATAGTCGTACGTCAGCATCTAGCGACGCCAAGAATACCGAGCATCTTGAACAACTCAACACAAAAAACAACCTTAAATCCCCGATGAGCATAATTTCACGTGTTGGCTCTGCATCGCCTAACAATTCTGCAGTAACTACGTCGTTGAGCAGCGGCCAAGGCTTCGCGTGCCCTGATTTCCGTGCTGGTGGATGACGGTGCCCAGTAAAGAGGCTTAATTACCGGTAGCCACTTCAACCAATGGAAAGAGTTACAGATACGCCCAAAGTCTTGGGTGAGCTTCTGCGCCAGACTTGGCGATCTTGGCTCTGACTTGGCTTATCGGAGGAACATCATTGGGCGACATTGTTCGGCAGTCTTGTCGTAGAAGGTCATAGCGAACGGAAAGTATCGCATTCGTCGGTGCGAACGTTACAGAAACCTTGGCAGATTACTTGTCTAATTCCGTACAGTACCAGCGCCACTGGCTAAGGTCATTTAGGTGATCGATCCGTCCGTGGGGATTTCGGATGAATCTAGTTTCGCCGACAGCAGTTTGTCCTAGCGCACCATCAGTCACATGACGATAAGATAGTGTACCAGGGACTGGATAAGTTACGATAAGATAAAGATCTCTGGCCGGCGGTTCTAGGGTAATTCAAACATCCAAATATTGTAATATCAAGCTCTTCAGTTCTCTGCTTGAGCGATAGTTCTGTGTACTGGTAGAGTGGTTTTAATTGCCTATGTTTTTTTATGTTTACAGGATACTGGTTTTCAATCACTTTGTTCCGCGAGCAATCCCGCTGTCCCTTATACCAGTAATCCTGCTTTCCCAAAAGCAGACGCCTGTGGAAACGTTAATGGACGACACGGGTACAGTCTCACATTATTAAAATGAGGTATCACAAGTATCATCAATACGAGTCATCTTTCAAGAAACTTTTAGATAACTATGCGGCGGAAATTCCGGTCGGGTCAATGGAAAAATCATTTTCTCCAGAATTACGTCGGTGATGACAAAACGCATAAGCCGCATACAGCATGTACTGCACTCGTGAGGCGAAGAAATTGGTGCTGACAAGAACATACCTATAATAACTATGATCGTAGCGATGGAGCCTCCCCTTCTCGCGATTATGTTCATCTCTTGTTCAATAACACGGTGTAACAACTATACTTGTTTTCTCAACCACCATGGTCTCTAACATCCAAACCAAGAGTCTCGCTACTTCTGATGGGCGAAAGTATACTTACGATCACGTCCCAGCACAGGAAAATAAACCAACCGTTCTTCTGATCCACGGCTACCCTGCCACTCGTAATGATTGGAAGTACCAAGTTGCAGATCTCTCTGCAGCGGGCTACGGTGTTATAGCACCAGATTGTCTCGGATATGGAGACAGCGACATGCCTGTCGAAGTCGACGCTTATAATTTGAAAAAAAAAGAGTAAGCATCTGACAGAACTCCTCGACAAAGAAGGGCTAGCAAAAGTTGTTGGAGTTGGCCACGATTGGGGAGTCAGTATCCTCTCACGGGCGGCTGTTTGGCATCCCGACCGATTCGAGAAGCTTGTTTTCCTTTCACTCGGATACGGTCCGCCCGGCATTTTGATGGATATCGATACTGTTAATGCGAAAAGCCTTGAAGACTCCGGAAAGATGCCATTTGGCTACTTTTACTTCTTCAATTCGCACGATGCAGCAAGCCTTGCAGCGTCGCACGTAGGCACACTCCGATTGTCAGCCAACTCATTGATACTGACAGCCGACAGCTCGAGTCATTCTTCAGTCTCGTGTTCCCTACCGAGAACCTCAAATGGACTGATAACCTCGGTGCTCTGGGCGCAGCACGCGCATGGCTCAACAACAACACGATAACTACGCTGCCTAGTTATATGACCGAGGAAGACAAGGCGGCCTGGATGAAGGCATTCGGTAGGCCTAATGCAACAGAAACGTCAATGAACTACTACAAGGCTCTTCTCCGCGGTGTCAACGCCAGGGATGAAGAGACCTTGACCGACGATGATCGGATTTTGCGAGTTCCTGTGCTTACCCTTGGTGGCACGCAGGACGTTATTGCGCGCCCGGAAATGCAGGGGCCGATTACAGAACCTTTTGCTGCTGCTGGGTACAAGCACAAGACCGTTGAAGCAGGCCATTGGATAATGTACGAGGACCGAGAAGGCCTCAAGAATGCTTTGTTTGGGTTTCTTGAGGCCTAAGATGAGAAGTTTAATACTGACTCGCCTGGGTATTGTGCGAAGCAAAGTGCTTAGCGTTGCCGTTGGATATTGAGCAAACTGTCAGGGATTGTTGCGTATATATTCCAAGGTTAAGGGCCGGAAGATCCTATTGCCGTACCCGGTTCAGTTAATGAAACAACAACCCTGGAATGGTACGATATAAGATGATTAGATTGTATCCATAAGCCTTTCAAGTCTCAAACAAATTATCACAAGATGAGAAGTTCTGTGATTGAAGGTGGATGCCTCGGCATTGATCCATTGCGACATCGTCGTGTCCCAATCCATTCGTCTAAGGCAATGAAATGATGAGATGCTGAAGTCAAATTTATCTACTCGGAGGTGACTACCATAGACTTGTGGAAGATGCCGCCGGCTATCAGGGAATTAAATACCGGCAGAGCTAATCCAGGGGTTGATCCACAAGAATGCAACCTGAGGAAAAGTTGACTTGGAAGACGCATTTACGAAAATTGGAAATAAGTGCACATATCTCGCCCAGGCTCCGCGATGACGTTGACTTGTTTTGCTAACAAAGCCCATTAAACAAATTAGGGCGGCAGTGAAGTTCTCACAGAATTATGCTAATTTCCTTCATAAAAGGATGATCGCAATAGAACGGACCGTTACCAGAGCCGGCGATTTTAGTGAATCCATGGTAGCGGAGCCATGAGGTCATTTAAAGACACTAACTCTCGTATCGGGGATTAGGATCTCCAATATGGACCACTAGAGTCAGTCCTGATTTGTCAATCGGATTGCCCCCTACCCTAGCTATCTATGCTTGACCGGTAGTTGGTTTCCTCTTTGACTAGGAGATGGGATGAAACAGAGAATTCTTCCATTTCTTCGCCTTCAATTGACTACGTTCTAGACTTTCTGGCCTTTTCTTACCTTCTTCTAACTCTTCTGGAAGGTCACCCTTGTAGGTAGAGGCCGTATCCTCTTCTCTGACATCCACTACCCACTTCTTCCATTTCTTTCTCATGTTTATCCTATTCGCGACTGTTTGAGTGCCAAGACAAGCCCTTCACATCCTCCCTTCCCACAATGCTAGATCCCAACGGCTTTGCCTCGTCGCCTTGGCCCTTAAAAGATGAGTTTATAGACAGCAAAGCCGGTAGCAGCGGAATTGGTGACAGAAGATCATGGCATCGTCTCGAGGATCTCCAAGCACCCTTTGCGGCGCAGTACGCGAGGCTCAGTCAGCCGTGGCTCCCCGGATTCTGGAAACGCTTCCCGTATCGTGGCCTTGGCATGTGGTTGCTGGCTTTGATAGGAACACTGGCGGCTATTCTAATACTCAAGTACAGCGATGGTGTGCCCGTTCAGGATTGGGATGAACATATACAGCCTACCGTCTGGCTGGCTTTGACGTCGGCATTATCGGGCGCCTTTCTTGCTTGTGCTTTTACGGAGGGAGCGGCTATATCGTATTGGAGAACCGCTGGCAAGCCAGTCACTGTAAGCACTCACTGTGATCACAAGGAACACATGCTGATGATATTTAGTTACAACAATTACAAGCCGTGTATGGCTCATCGACGGGCATAATACAGGCCGCCATCAATCTATTCACCTGGAAATCAAAGACTCTAGGTATCGGTGAGACTACCGTCGCGATCACTCAACGCCTTTGTGTACTTACATGAGTAAAGCATCGATCTTGATGACATTGTCCGTCATGCGCGGTCCACTAATGCAGCGTGCCTCTTCAACAACAAACTATTATGAGACACAACAAGGAACCATGAGCTTCCACATTGCCCGAGAACTCCCCGCGGACTACGCCTGCATTGTCACAGGCCGCACCCACTCCACGTCACTACTCACAAAAAACTTCAGCAATATCGCCCACAACTACAGCCGCCGCGACGATATGGTTGCTTTCGACACATCCTGTACAAACTGCACAACCACCATTGAGGGTTTCGGCTTCCAAGTCAACTGTAGCGACACGACACAAGAGTACAACCTTACCGCCGGAGCAGACGATGCAAGCTTGAAGGTTGCTATGAACGGAGCCAGCGTTTTTCAGGTCAACATCACCGAGTTTAGCGACTACTCTGTATATCAGATGCCTGACGGAGCGTTTCTACGATATACAACGCTGTACAAAGACAGTTCCTACTGTTATGGAAAAACAAAAATTCAGACTTGCGATCTGCATGCTGGCATTGCCAAGTTCCCTGTGCAGATCAATGAGGACAAGGTTGAGCTTGTTGGTACCTGGAAAGATGATAAGTTTATCGAGCGCAAGTAAGTCTCTCAGTCACTAGCGACTCTCATCTGAACACTAACATAAATAGGTATATGATGCCTGCAGGGCAGGTCGGTAGTGGCTCAGGAAACATTCTAGGCGGCTTCAGCACAATCGTCAGCAACCTCTACAGTTCTACAGCCTATATGCGTTTTACCGGCGCAACAGGTTACGACGTCAGTTCGACGGGCCTACCAGCAACCCAATACCTGACTATGAGTGGTGCTGTTCCTGGCTGCAACGACACCTGGTCGAACCCAATGAACGATGTCATTGAACTCACCCGCAACATAGGCTTTCGCGCAAGCCTGCAGTACGCAAAGTTCAACCAAACCGACAAGCAAAAGGTCAAATACAACAGCGGCACGACGACACTCGTATACGTGACCGACTACAATAAGATGTGGATAGCAGTTTTGGTATCACTTGTAGGCATCCTTTCCGTGTTGCCTACATTTTGGGGGTGGTGGGAGCTTGGTAGAGATGTCAGCCTTAATCCGCTTGAGATTGCCAATGCCTTTGGTACGGTTGGGCAGGAGTCACATATTATGAGAAACGTGGATCCGAATCAGAACGTTGGAGGTATTGTTAATGCGGTTAACGATATTGGTCCTGTGAGGTATGGCGCTTGGGAGATGAGTGATGGTGTCACAAGACTTGGATTTGCGGGTGCTGGGTTAGTGAGAAACCCAACCAAGGGAGAGAGATTTAATTATTAGTGTCAAGTCTGCAAGATTGATGTTCTATTTTAACGACCAGTAATTTTTAGTTATGTTAATGATGTATATTTAGCTTTCAAGGAGTGCCTTGTGAACTGTGTAAAGTGCTTGATAAAGTTAATAACGATGCAAGGTCCAATACCACAGTTGCTGTGGAGTTCCGTGCGAGCATATTGACGCAAAATCTTGCATCAGTTGCATCGGCTTTAAGCTAGCCCCTCGCCAGCTGTCAATTATTTCTGCCGAGCATAGTTACACGCAGATTCTTTAACACCAATGTTTACACAGCAATCTAGATAAGCTTTTTTGAAGACCATCAAAGTTGTTCTGGAAAAACTACGTCTTCTGCGACAACCTCATCAAAACTTTACAAAAGGGCACGCCAACTCGGGCCGCCTTCGATATCATTTCCGCATCAAAACCACCACCTCCCTCCATACGACTTTCTTTCAAACCACTGCGACACTCAACCTTCACTGCAAACCTCGCACACTAACAAAACGGCGTCTTCTCGGGATGATATCCCAAGGGCTACTCCCCAACATTCACAGATTCTCAACCCGCCGATCGAAGCTGGTCCCTTTCATCATTTTCCCAAGCTACCATATGACGCTCGTCACCTCATATGGAGCAAAGCCCTAGAATACGAGCGTGTCATCAAGATCCAACTGATCGACAAGCCAAAGCCAAAACGCAAACGCCGGTATCGCCTCCCGGACAATGAGTCGGAACCCACCTGCGATATCCTCATAGAAAGACCAGAACAGATGGTTCACGATCCAATGATTCATCCGTTTCTGGTGACCTGCTCTGAGTCGCGACACATCGCCAAGAACTTCTACCGTGTCCGACTGCCATGCCTCTACAAGAGACACAACCACATTCGTCGCCCTGGAGCACTTTATATGTGTCCCGAGATGGATATTGTTCACATCGAATGTCCTCAGACTGTGTTCACTGTTACCTTGGAACATCTTGCAGAATTCGCCAAACTCGTCTACAACAATGACCCCAAGTGCAGGGGCCTTTTGAATCTTGCCTTGCCAGCGGACGGTGGTATCACATGGGGAAAGGCTTGTCATGCTCATGAGACTATGTTCATTACGGCCATACGTCGGCTAGAGCGCATCATTTTTGTTTGCGACAAAGGCATCAGGCGTGAGGTATCCTGGTGCAGCTGGCGGGATAAGTCTCTGCCACAAGTCCGTAGGTCGATCCCAGTATGTGGGAATGTAACCACGTTTCAACGTTTACCCACGGATCCCCGAGCTATCCAGGATGAGCTCAAGCATATCCATATGGGTCACTGTTACTCAAATTACGGCTATCATAACTGGTGCCGGTTCCTGAAAGCGCTTGGTGTAGAGCCACTGCGTCTCAGTGCTAAATGGAGTTTCCTCCTCAACTTCAAGACAAAGGCCACATTGAAGATTACCGATAGAGAGAGTGCGATTCAGTGGGATGGGGCGAGACCTCTGGACCAGTTTTCTGGCGAAGGAAAGGAGCAGCTGCCGTCGGTGGTAGGGTTCTGGACGTTTCCATTGGAACCTGTTCAAGTAAAACTTGATCAGGGAAAACTTTGTTTGGACATGACGGCTCATCCGCCCGAGTTGTATGTAGCCCACTTGAATTGAAGTTGGAGAGATGCTCAAGGAAGAATGGGGCCTTTGTCCTGGTGGCTAAACAAGACCGACAAGAACAACACTCAGGTTGAGTAAGAAGAGTTGAGATTTGTTTTGTGTTATTTCAAGAGAACTTTTATTCTCGGATCTGGGAAGTGCTTACTGCCTACCATCATAGTCTGCTATCAGTTGCGGAATACCCGGTATAGGACACTTGATTAGATGAAGTCAGTCAGCCCTAAGCCAGAAACGGTATCCACTCTATGACGATCTCCTCAAACCTGCAACCTTAATAGACTCAACATTAGAAGTTTGATCACCAACCACACATTGAGACAGTTCCCGCAGCGCTCTAATGAACATCTTTTCACAATGCTTTCTGGCAATGATTCCGCTTCTACAAATGACACAACCTTTCACTTTTTGCCTGTTACAACTACGGGACCCAGTACACGTCGTGAGGTAGAGCTACGCCAAGCCAGTGCTAGATCTCATCTCGCGAGAACGATCCATCGTCGCAAAAAGAGCAGCGCCAAGAAATATACACGTACCAGTGAAATGAATCTCTCGAGAGACCGAGATACGGAGTGCGCAAACCACATCGACTCCCTACATCGCCAGCGTGTCACGCCAGTGCTATTTTGCTCGGTACCAGACCAGGTTGTTGATAGACATACGCGCATGCTCCTACACTACTGCATACAATCCTTTTGGCCGGGTTTTGAGGTGGGAACAGCAGCGTTTCACATCCCATCCTTCGCACGAGACTTCAATACGCTCGTCGCTCAAGGTCCTGCTTTGGTCCACGCTCTTCTATGGTCTGCTGCCGTTAGCCTAAGTTACAGAAGGAAAGAAAGAGTCACTGACAAAGAGAGTTTGATGCATTACAACCAGGCCCTAAATTACATTTCTCAGGACATCACGAAACCGGTTACCGAGATACCGGAGCAGACCATGTATGCGATTCTCAGCCTGACCGGCCCTGAAGTGTCAGCAGATAATGGCGAGTGCATTGTCAAAAGAGCATTCAACCCCCCTCTGGCCGAGCTTTCCTGGATACATGTGTATGGTAGGAGACTGCACATCGATGCGCATGCTAAAGCATTGATCAGGATAGTTCAAATGAAAGGCGGGATTCATAATCTCAAGTCTCCAGACTTCCAAGCTTCGTTTAATTATATGGATCTTACAAGGGCTTCACAGAAGCTGATCAAACCGCACCTTCCCGTCTCGAAGATGTATGGTCGAGTGTGGGAAACACATGACAGAAGGCAGTTCTTTGGCTATGTAACCGACCTTGCTTTGGGATGCTCTGTTGACGTGTCGATGGAAGCAATTGATAGGTTGAGAGAACTTGGGCTATCGACAGATCTAGAAGATATTATCTACGATATGAGGACCTGGGTCAAAGTCATTGAAGGCCACCATTGTGGACTATTGACGAACACTGATTGTTCGCTTCTTACGGCTCACCGGGATCTCATACAGCAACGACTGCTTGCTACCCTTACAGAGGAATATGAGAACTCCCTCCGTGGAGATAATAGCGAAACTCAAGACGATGTTGGTGGATGGATCAACGATCTTGTTCAGACAGCCTTGCTTATATTCTCACTGGGCGTTACGTTCCCCATCCTGTACGCACCACCTTACCACCGACTAGCAAAGCGTCTTAAAGCTCAACTGGAACAACATACAAAGCGAGCGTTTGATCTGGCGTTATTTGATGTTCTGATATGGGTTGCTATGCTTGGTGTACTCTGTTCGGAGCAAGTTGGCGATGACCTCAAAGTGTGGTTCATTCGTTTTCTGAGCACCGTGGAAAAGGCCCACACTGCCGGACGAGAAAGAAGGGAATGGGTAGCAGTGAAAACAGAGTCTCTTGAGCCCTTCCTATGGTCGGCCGTATCGTGCGATGCAACAGCGAAAGGCGCATGGAAGGAAGTGCAAAAGGGAGAGGAATCGAGAGGCTGGGAAAGAATAGCATGGTTGGGAATGCTGGGGACTATTTGTGGATAGGATATGACTAAAAGAACAACAATTCTACACTGTTCTCATCGCTGTTTTGAGCCCAATTTCAGATCTGGCAGACGTGTAAGCGCTGCTAGGATCGCAAGACAGCGGTCTCAATGTCATCATAGACCAAGCAAAGACAACGCTAGTCCTTTTGAGGCTGCTACACCAACTCCATCGTGGAGATTCTGCAACTTCAGATACTAGACCTATTTGGGTATATACACTAAATTCAACTCTCCAAGCCGATATCTCCAGCTGGGCGATAAGTTAGTATGGGACATGCAAATGGAGGCATGTCTCTCTTTTCCACCTTGGTAAGTCCGTTAGTACCCCCGGTTATTTCTTCTCATTTCTGAGTTATTCATCCTCCTTCGTTAAATCCGGCAAATTCCTGCGCGATCAGAGGCTATCTGTCCTGCATATAAATTCATAGCATTCCTCAACATTTATTTGACCCAACCTCAAACCTTCTTCTCTACACTTCGTTTATCCCTCTTTCCAGACTTATCAGTATCATGTCCCTCAATGGAAAAGTTGTTCTTGTTACCGGCAGCACCAAAGGTATTGGTAAAGCCGTCATAGAGCGTGTCGCTGCTGATGGCGCAAGTGTCGTTATCAACTACTCTGGCGATGGCGCCCCAGCAGATGAGATGGTTAGCAAGATCGGATCCGATAAAGCGCTAGCCTTCAAGGCGGACGTCTCTAGCATTGCGGAAATTGAGAAGCTCGTGCAGGCTACGGTCGAAAAGTTCGGCAAAATCGACTGTATCATGGCTAACGCCGCTTGTGCACCTATGAACGATCTTGAGAGCACAACAGAAGAAGGTTTCGACAAATCCTTTATGCTCAATGTAAAGGGTCCCTACTTTCTAGTTCAAGTGAGTACGAATGTCCCGTTTCGTACAGTATGATGTCTAACAATCATCAGAAAGTCGTCCCTCATATGCCACGCGATGGGCGAGTCATTCTAGTCTCTACCGGCATCCTGCACAATTCCACTGTCGCGCCTCGCTACCTCCTCTACGCTGCTTCCAAGGGACCGATTGAGCAGATGACGAGAGTAATGGCAAAGGACCTCGGAGCCAAATACGGCATTACCGTTAACTGTATTGCTCCTGGTCCTACTGCGACAGAAATGTTTTTCCAGGGTAAATCACAGGAGATGATTGATATGATCGCGGGTTTCAGTCCTTTAAACAGACTGGGAACGCCACAAGAGATCGCGGAGGTGGCTGCTTTCTTGGCGGGGCCGGGAAGTTCATGGGTTTCTGGTCAGGTTATCGGGACTAATGGGGGATCGTTTGTTTAAGACAGAACTACACAAACTTGACATTTTCTTCGCAGGCAATGAATACCCTCTATGTATCTGATCTTACATGAAACGAAACTGTGGACAAGTAGCCTTTGCACTCGCACTAACTGAACAACTAAACGCCACCTCAAACCAACCTACTCAAACAAAGCTCTGGAACACACTCAGTCATTATATCCTTGACCTCAGTACCCTCCAAGATATCCTTAGCCGTCTTTAATACACCTTCATCATCAACTAGTGACCCAACACATTTCATCGGGTACAGCCAGAATCCCATCGCTGGCTGGACCCATTCCCCGTGTTCCAAGCCTTCGCTTACAGCACGAGCCTTGAAGTTCTTGCGTTGACTCCGAACCCATGAAGCGGCTTGTTCTCGCGTAGCTATATTTCTGCCGGTAGTCTCATAGCTTAGCATGAAACGATACTCGACTTCGTGCTCGTAGACAGCTTGTAGCCACTCGAGGAGGCGGAACCAACTGAGGGCGATATGAATGGGGTTCTTGAACGAGAAATAAGGGCGGTTAAAATCATTGCCAAGCTGTCTTGGCTCCACAGGCAGCTTTTTGAAACTTGGAATGCATGTGGAGATGGGACCGGTACAATCCGGCTCCCAGCCTGTTCGTGAGCTAGGTGGTTTAGGCCCCTCGGTATTATTGCTCCCAGTATTGCCGTTGCCATTGCCTGAAACCTGCATGGAGTGAACCCAGGCCAATGTGCGACGAGGGCGAGGAGCAGTCCTTGGCTTCTCTAGCATGTGGGCAAAGGAGACATTTTTCAGCCTCAAAAGTACGCCTCTCAACATATCCCTTTGTCCATCGTTCATTTCCATAAGCTTATGAACGTTGCACTGCCGCAGAAGTGTAAGGTTGACAAGGCCGACATATAGAGGATCGCGTTGATAGAGATTGAACGCGAAGTCGGAAAAGTGCTCCGTAATGCTGACTTGGAGATTATCGAGGTCGGGTTGGAAGTAAAAAGTCCCTTCTTGCGTTTTGTTGCCCCATCTATAGGTACACGGGACCTTCACACGGTAGAAGCACTCGGCAGCATCGCGTGATTCAGCACAGGCATGGAAAAGCTTACTGATGGCGTAACGCTCTTCCAGGACAACACGATAAGGCATGTTGGAGATACTCTCCTTTTCTACCTCTCCATGGAATTTGGCCTTCTTTGCCTTCTTCCGCTGGTTCTTGTTGCGGGAAGACGACTCTGGCTTTTCGAGTGTGATGCGAAGAAGTCGTTGGTTAGAGAGAGTTTGTTCCCAGATAATTGCCCGAACATCATATGGCATTTTAACAAATTGAGGGAACATGGCTCCCTCAGTTTCAGGGTTCAGGAGATCAGTCCTCGTTTGAGATGAGTTGTTTGTAGCCGCATCACATTGAATCATGTTTCCTCCGGTCGTGTTGCTTTGAGCTGGCTCATTCTTAGCCGCGTTGCGTCGGGCTGACTTCCCGCGAGCCATGTTGCTAGTAAGAGAGATTGGTGAAACTATGGTTTAGATTCTTGACGATCGAAGCAACGTAGTGGTCTCTGATGGCGAATACGGGAACGTGATCTCTTAAGTCCAGCCTGCGCAAGAAACCCGAGGGCTTTATATAAAATGGGAGGAGCAAGACATTTTAAACTGTTGCTAAAGCATAAAGTAGGTGAGACGCGTTCATTTACCCAGCGTCAGAGTTTATTTAGTGGAATACAATGAACTAAAAATATCAAACTCTACGGTTTTGAAGAGTAGGTTTATTGGACGGACTGTCCCAGCAACGTCCTCACCTTTCTTGACGTCAAAGTGCGCAAATGAATACAGAAAGAAATGGCCACATCGTCCCATTTTGACTGGTAATTTGTTTCTATGCGTCCATTTTATCTAAAAAAAAAAAAAAAAA
>JAAVUC010000227.1:0-14847 GCA_014898925.1 Fusarium nelsonii | reverse complement strand
CCTCCACCCACAACACCCATACTACAGTATATGGACTAATGTCGCCCCTTGCCGCCACTATTCAGGATTGAACACTGCCAAAGCCTAGCCGATTGGATGCCCTTCACAACAATGCCATCGCTTATCTCGCGTTTGCCAAGTTGTCATTCATCATCATCATGACCTGCATGCACTGGCAGCTAGTCACATCAACGGCTTTCTGCATACTGAAGGCAACCGAAGAAAGAGAAGACGGTGACCAGGCTTATTCTTCCGTCGTGTTTCAGATGCTTGTCGGACAAATTCTGCTGTTTCTGTTTAATGCCAACTTCACAAAATCTGCGATCCTTTCGTCACCATCCGTGCTTGTCGGACCAAAACAAAGACGCCGCAACTTGTCGGAATATAAGAATTATTTGCCTCCAGCATAGCTGGACATCTTATTTATGGGCCGATTTGTCTGACTGAACGAGCTACAGGACGAGCGGGATAAGCCGCCATGCACAAGCTGCTACATATTGCAACTTTGTCAAACTGCTACACAAGGAAAAGCGGTGACGGTGATGGTTCCATTCTAATGTTCCGAGAATTGTGTATCGCTTCATCAAGACACCGTGGCTGACACGCTCTGCTCGTCTCAATCCGAATCTGGCAACCTCGGAAGTCCGATCGCCTGGCAGCATGAATACTCACATGTTAGCTTCAACCTCATTTAAGCGTAAATCGGGGGCTACAAAGATTCCGCGCAGACCAAGAGGAGTTTTACAAAACAAAGTTCTCAGAACCATGACTCGTCCGGCGTATAATAGCTGGTTGATACCACGGCGAGCGACAATATGACCCGCAGGTACGCTTCGCTGTATTCTAAAACATCCACTACGGTGAAAGATGTCTCTGAGTGCAGGGGATACCCTGGTAGCTCAGGACCCTCATCGGTAGGCCATATATGGATCAACTGCCACATTAGATCCTCTGCGCCTGGCTTCTTCAGTAACATACAATTCAATGATCAATTGTTTCGTTGTTCCTCCCACTAAACCGAGACGAGTCATATACTTCATCCGTCCATTTCCAGTTCAAGAAGAGTCGCTACGAATTCCGGAGCGAGATTGCAGCATCAGTTGCCCTATTACGTAGTAGTTCTCCTCATTGTGGGATGGGATCACCCCGCCTGGATCGAATGGTGGTTGCTCCGAGGTCACACTCAGATTTTGTTGAACACAAGTTATCAAGGATATCAGGACACCAGTGCATCATCGTGGGATGCGCTGCCTGTGGCCAAAATCTTTTCAATTCCATGCATGCATAAGAAGCTGCATGATACTCGTCATAAGACCATCATTTATGCAATACTGGTTACTGGCTTTGACTGGTTTACTCAGATAATTACAGTCAACGATATCCTTGGAGGATTGCCTGCCTGCCATGGAAGGAATATCATGGATATACGACTCACTGAGCAGCGAGTGATTGGTGGTTAACCCGTGTGCCGAATTAAGATCGCCTCATGTTACTCAAAGTCATTGACTTTGTTTCCTGCTGGGGCGTTTCTTCCCGCAAGGTTGACTCTCGTTGGGATATTAGATCTCCCTATAACTCAACCTCATCTATATATATCATTGTGACATGTGACCAAAGGCACACCTAGTCCTTGTCGACCACCTTGAGAGAACAGCTAAGATTCGCGTAAACAACATACAGAAGCGACACATAACGGTCGACAGTGCCGTGTCAAGTTTCATCATCTTTTCTTTTTGCTTTTTCTTCTTCTCTCTTTTGTCGTTTCAGTCAAATTGTCATGGGCCTTGTCTATTCATACCCGTTAACTGATACGTGCATTCTCGCTTGCTCTGAAGGATGCCCAATTTATTAACCCCACCAACAACCGTCTAGATCTAACGTTAATTGCTAACATTGCCTACTCACTCACTTGTGTATAACTCAATGTTTACCGGTCTTTGTGTTCTGGGTCCCATCAGATTTCTCAGCGATGTCGGTAAGTATAGACAGACCTGGACCTGAATAGGAAGGCATATGTTGACCTTCCAGTCGCCGACGGTTACGACTAAGAGATTGGTGGGTGTGATTGGGGAGAGTTCAAGACTAGTATACTCTGGGGCATTGGACATTGTACGAGCAGGTCAACCTCAACCAGTCGGCTCCTGATTCATTGTTGAAGCGATGCAGCCTAATCTTACATACAAAGTGGCGGCCAAAAAGCAACTATATTCAGGGTCATTTCGATTGCGACCCAATGAGATCCACCTCGATGGCAGCATGTACAGAATAGTGTCATATTGAGTCAACCCAAACCACGTCAACTCTGTTCAGCTTGCAAACAAAAACAAAAGGATTTGTTGAAAGTTGTCTGTACCTCTCTCTACCCTTGGCTGTCAAGGGCCTTAATACGATACAGTACGGTACGGTACGATGGTACCCTTGGATTGGTCGGTCCAAGCGTCCTGTCAGACGGACGCCAAACCCATCTTGAGCCGCCGTGGCCGTGGCTTGGTCTTTTAGTCTTTGACCTAAAACCAGACCAGACAGACCACGGGCCCTTCCCCGGTTCGGTCTCATGGTCGGCCATTTTTCTTCTTCAACCATGTTCCGTGCGTCGCGCCAATCTCGGATCATGGTGGTTGATGAATACTACATACATACATACATACATACATACACACATACATACATACAGTACTATACGGAACTGTAATAGTTCATTGCACCCCGAAATTTTTCTTGTCAACTATTGGACATGTATGTTCTCTATCGAGTATGCATATTCATAGTCGTTCATAGTTTGCTTGTGCTTACGTTTGCCTCTGTCGTACGGCACTGTGGATCGTTCGCTTCAAGTAGTTAAGTTCAACGGCGGGCTCATGCTGGCCTGGGAAGCTACTTCACCGTGCTATGCAACTCTGCAGTGCGGTGCAGTGATATTGATTGATCAGATATAGGTGCCCCGCAGGCGAAGAGGACTCGGGCGACATCGACGTCAGGTACCCGACCCGGTAGGTATTAGTTATGCACTGCCTTCGGAAACAAAACTTCCCGTTCCAATTGCACAATTCCATTCATCTTCACTCTACAGAGAGCACTGCCCCCTATTGTAGACATATGTCCATACAGCTTCACAACATGAATGAGAATTTACCATTGCTGAAGAGCGTGCATTGCCTGTATCTTTCTAATTGACCGCATCAGTGTATTCCCCCCTGATGAATTACCCCTATGCGATGGCACCATGCCGCAACTGTCACACCTGTATTACTCTCTGCCGTAGCCCGAAATGTTCTCTCATGCTTTCTGAGATACCTTCCTGACTTCACTCTCTTGTACGCCATCTGTACTCCGTCGCACAGGGAACCTCAATTTTTGGAAAGTCGCGACAAGCCCTTTGTTGGGCAGTCCGCTTACTCGTCGAGTTTCACACGCGGATGCAACTATTGCCAGTGACGGTTTGGCTTCACCGGTTGGCCGCGTGAAAACGAGGTCTTGCCGCTTGACACAACGGCACCAGCTGCTGTATCTTGGCTTGTGACACCGAAACAAAACCCGTCGATTAGAGCGTGGCACATTGTAGAAGACCGAGGCGACTTGACCTATGTAGGCGGCGTCACAACTGAGATCAACATGTGCTGTGGTAGTTGGTTCTGTGCGATGCGATACCTGGCGATAGTTGTAATCTAATGGGGTAGTGTTGCAGGGTAGTCAGATTGTAAGAGTTGTTCTGAACTTCATTGAGGTACGGCCACATGCCCATGTTATTTAATGACTGCCGATCTACTTTGATACCAAGCTCAAGCTCTTTGCATCAACAATCACTCTCCCCTCACTTGTAGTTTCAGAGGTGAGGGTTGTTAATATAGTGATTGAGAATCGTATTCGAAACTCCATGTTGAGATTGTTGTCCATCTCATCTTAACCACCGCATTGCATCTCGGCACACAGGAATAAACAGCACAAGATCAGACAAAGCATATTTATCTGAAGTCATATAGACACTATACCATGTTGAATCTCATCTCTAAAGTTCTAAGATATCTTCAAAACAAACTCCTGTTGTTGGCTCAAGACCACCATGCATGTATGTAGCATCAATCATAAATCCCGTATACCTTTTATGTTATGTCCTCCGGAACACCTTGTTCAGAAGCCCACCTCCGCGCCCCCTCCGGGATATCTCTTCAGGGGAAACCACTGACCGAATTTCCTTGCCCTTACTCGTCATTTGTGGGCTTCCATCTGACACTGGTTCGTCTCCCCGACTAACCTCGACGTACTCGTCCGATTCTCGATTCACGCCTGGTTGTTCATAATAACCTTCGGCCACTAGCTTAGAATGTCCTGGTTCGTAGATAGCGACTGGAGCTTGTGGAACCTGGGCATCTCGAATCTTGGTCAGGCCGCGGTCCAGATACTCCACCATTTGGGCTTTGGTGACAAAACTTTCATTATCAGATCCCTCAACGCCATGGACGTCCTGCGCTTTCTTGAAAAGCGAAGGGAAGTGGTTTTGGAACTCGGTTTCAAGCACCTTCTCCTGTTCTACCAGGGCTGTAGTTCGTTCTTCATCATATCTAGGAGACGAGCTGAGGTGTCGAGCATGGCCCTCTCCTTCTAGTCGAGCGAGGAGGTCAGCGAACTCCCGCTCGTTATCCAACATGCCTTGGCCAGTAGCTGGTAATTGAGATAGAGCATTTTCAGAACCTTCATCCTGCGCGCGGTGAATGTGTTTGCTGAATGAACCACTAAACTCCCGGTAATGACCTTTGAGGATGAAGCAGTGTCCGCTCCAGCCACAAGTCAAAAACTTCTCGAGCAAAATCTCAGCAGACGGGCATTCCCATGGGTAATCAATTCCACGCGAATAAAAGATGATGCATCTGGCCTGCTGCCATCGTGAAAATGTTCTCCTGCTTTGTGCATCGGCAAAGGCGCGCTCAATCATATCCAAAGACGCAGGGCGCAAGAAAGACTGAGGAGCACGCAAGTGTATTGCACCGTTTATGTGTGATCTTTGGAATTCCGCTGAGGATCGAAGGTCAAGTATGAGGCTCTGCCCTGGTAGTGATATGTCCAGGAGTTCACTAAGGTTTGCTGGTAAGATCATGCGTGGCCCTTCATGGGCTCGGACTTTGGATGCTTCAACTCGGAGAGATGCAAAACGTTGAGCAAAGGCATCCCTCTCTCTTCGATGATGGAACCAGACCTCTACATGCCAAGGCTCTACGCCTAGGTTCGAGGCAAAGAATGCTTTCTGACCATCATTTGGCAATGGCTCTATTTGGTAATACTCCTCAAGGCGTTTTTCAACATGAGGCGAAAACTTCTTGGGTTCTGGAACATCAACGCCGAAAGTTGTGCGCCGTAAAGCTTGCTGTTGATTCATAATCATCTGTCGGGTTAGATTTCCACCGCCCACCAGAGACGATGATGATTGTTGTCTTTGCAATGTAGTAAGCGATGTTGTTGAGTGCATGGGTCTCATGGAACGTTGCGGCAAGCTCTGAGATGGTGACAGAGGATGTGCTGGCATGTGAATGGGAGAGAGTTGCTGGCTAGGTGGAAGAGAACTTCTCGCCACGGGGCCACTTTGCCTGCCATACGTAGGATCCCGAAAAGCCCCCATTTGACCAGCCCGTCCCGTTATCTCTGTGGGTGCAAATGTTGTTCCAGAGACATTAGAGACGAACGAGGCACTGTCGTTTTCAGTAGTATAACGGTTTGCGGGAACCAATGTTGGTACGGATTGGTTTCGGGGTTTATGAGTCATAAGGTTGTTAGAGCGGATGAAGGCGACAAAAGATGTCGCTTGGTCTTCTGGAAGTAGATCCCAGATAGAAACTGGCATCGAAACAAGGAGCATTGTTGAGTGGCTCTTGAAAACGCCTTGTACCTTGACATATTTGGCCATAGCAGGAAAAGCTCCCAGCCATTGTTCCCAGGCATTAATGTCGAGCCTCTGATCGTCTTCCAATGCCAAAGAAATCATCACATGAGGGGTATCTTCGTTAGGTTCGGTGAACATGTAGTCGTTTCGTGAAACAGGCGCTGAATCAGCTGCTCGGCCTGTCTCATGAGCCATTGCAGGCATTGGCATCAATTCGGGAGAGGGCAGGTTGTCGCCACGAGACATGCGAGACATCTCGATACTAGGCGCTTTGTGATTGGAAGTCATCATGAAGTGAACAGGGGTAGAACGAGCTTCAAAATATTTGCCGTTGATAGTGATGGGCCGAGGATGCTTTAGCCGAGCGAGCACTTCGGCATGAAGCATCGCAGCAGAGAAGGCACGAACCCGCCACTCTTGGAGCACTTCGATAAGAGCATTGGTGAATGAATAACGCCCTGGGTCTGGGGCGATGGCATCCCAACTCGAGGCTGAGATAGTCTCGGTAATGCTGGCTCCGCTGGGAAAGGTTGCACTTGCAGCTCCAGCGCAGCAATCTAGTAGAATGAGAACATCCGATAGTGAACGTTCGAGCAGAGTTTGGATAGCAGACCATCTACATAGGAGTTAGTATCGAACATTGCATTTGTTCGGGACGCCTTACTGAAGCCACGGGGAGTTCGCTTCCCGTGTCCTAAGAATTGTCAGGAGCTTCTCTATATAGCAACAGTGACTAATGACTTACGCGCACCAGGTACTTTGTCTGGACTCGTCGATTCTGGCGTGACCTCCGTAGTATACAACAAACAGGGTATCTTGAGATTCATGATCTTTGATAAGCTGACCGATGCGCATCATCAACTCAAGATGGGAATTCTCGGAAGGAATGGCAAATATGTCAGTATCGAAACCATAATCCTCACTGAGGCACTTTTCAAGATCTTCTAGCTCGGGTATAACGAAGAGGTCATCTGAATTCCAATGCAGTAGCAACGCTTGGACATTGTTGTATCTGGCTGAGGACCTTCCACGGTTAGGAAATGCACGGGCTGCGGACTGAATACGAGTGAGTTTGAAGGCTGGTGTCATTGCAGAAAGGGGAGACCAACGTCTTCAAGTCTTTGGGCAAATTGCCCGATATGTTTCACATGGAAACTTGTACGGCTTGTGTCGTGTGTTGCAGATCTGGCATAGTAATCTCCTCCACCAGATGCAGCCTAAGAGTTATACTGTAAGTCACAAGTAGGTCAAAATATTAATTGAGATCCGCGATTAGACGCACCATAGGAGGGCCAGTACTTCTCGAACCTGGGCCTTCGGCAGGCCGCCGAGAACGAATAGTAACATATGGTTGATGATCCGCCATGATGTCGAACACACGACTCGATTTTGATGTTTGACAAACTCGAAAGCGTCAATCTTGTAGCTCAACTAATGATCGTTTTCACAGCCGTAATGCTCGAGAAGGTAAGCTTCACCAATTCAAGTTATCGTCGTACTCCACAGCCCAGCGTTGTGCTTTGACGATACAGCGATTGTTGATTCACTTGTGGATGCGCATTCTCGTGGTCGTCGTATTGTATCAACTGTTGTGTCGCATGCTTTATCTGCTCTCGAGTTTCATTTCACGAAGGCAACAACAATATGTATGTAGAAGAGAGAGATCCCAGGCTCTGTTGCGTTGTCATCTCGACGGTGACAGATTATGAGACAGGCGGGAAGTAACGACCTAAATTGACGGGATGGGCGACCGACTTCCTTCAATTTGTGACCGAGACGGCGTCGGGTGGGCAGGCGCAGGCACAAAGCACCTACCTCACTTCAACGTTGAAATGGATCGAGCTAAGCTTCGGTCCCCGAATAAGTTTAGCGTCGAATTTCTGGCCTGGGGGGGTATTGGGTGACGCTCAGCCAGTGTCTGATTCCCATACAATGCACGTGTACTGGATACCTAATTGCTTCTTCCAGGAGCTCTGACCAACCAGCAAAGCCAACGTCACCTCACCTTGCTGGAGCATCCCATCTGTCACCCAAAACGCCCACCGAGCTCAACATCAGAACAATCAGTTAGTTTACCGAAGAACAGAAAGGTCTCGTTCCATTCGATTTCTCACCAATTATCTATTCCGCACAAACCAGAAAAGGGGATCTAGACCTACCTACCTGCCTACCTACCTACTAAGTCAAGGTTTACTCCGATAGGCCAGTTGACACGCGACAGATATCTAATACATTGGCTACATTGGCTACCTTGGTAGGTTAGTAGGTAGTTACTTACTGTGCCTTGATCTATATTACACTACACAGCACGCGACATAAACCGACATCATGCGTGAGCGCGTGACTTTTATCCACAACGATTATACCCTTGACCCTGAGGCGTTGGATAATCAAGAAGCTGGATTATTGGGGCCTCAGATCGAGACAGTTCGCCAGGACAAGCTCACTATTCCTTTCAATGAGCTGCCTGCTGAGCTCTCCGACATACTCCAAGAGTATGAAGCACTTCATATTAGATGGGCCAGCCCTGTTAAGTCAGAGACGATGGACCCTTTCACCTCCCGTATTTCACCAGGACTTCACGTTTATGCTGCGCCAGTCTCGCCAAATTCCTGCAACCCGTATGTCATTTATACCTTAGACCTCCAAGATATACTAACTTGCTGTGACAGAACTAAACTTTGTAGCTGGCTTCAGAGATTCGGCCCACTAGACTGTTCCAAGCCAGAGGTAAGTTCTCTCGTCTAAGTTGACCGACAACCACTCATTAGCAGCAGGCCTTTACAGAATTTCAGCAAAGCACCTCTGCTTCCCCCAACTTCTCCTTCTATCAAGCACTCGAGGATTTGCATTCTTTCATAACCACTAGCTCCCAAGAATTCTGCCCCGAACTCGATTCAGTCTGCAACGCTCGGCTACGTAGCCTCTTGACAGCTACTAGCCTTGATTTGTCTTTTGACAAAACTACTAATGCTCTTGCCGTCTCGGCACTATGGCCTCTCCGACCTCAAACTGTTGCAGTGCCTGCATCTAACACGAGAAGGGTAGAAGTAGGCATTTTCGTCAATGATCGATCGCAGCCGAATATGAAGGAGAACGAGCTTGGTGTTGCCGGCGTGTTGTCCGTACTTGGTGATCAGAAAAAGCCTTCACCAACCATTTTTACCTTTCCTGCCCGGCATCGTCGAGATGAGTCGATTTTCAGCTCCAAGTTTCTCACGCCTACAGGACTTCACCCAACTTTGCAACTGAGCTTCGGCTCTAACAAGGTTCCGAGTGCCGATGGCGAGTGCGCACCCTACGCGTTCTTGACATTACCTAAAACCATCTTTGCGGACCGGTATCAATTGGGAGATGATCTATTCCTGGCCTCCAAGAACCTTACCGCTTTGCGATACACGACTCTTCCTGTCGATCTGGAAGCGCCCGCATACACCACTGAAACATGGGGCTCCAGCATACTTCTTGGTCTCGCGCCGCCTGAATATGGCCTGGAACAGCCATGGAGTGTGGAAGTCCCCCTACACCTACGATACCTCAAGCCTTCGGCGAGCGGTGAGGCTGAGATTGAAATACCTTATCCCGCGGTATTTTGGGCGTGTTCCTCGAATGAAGAGACCCTGGAAAGCCCATTTGATCGATTGCATGTGGGATATGATGATCTATTCCACCATGACACCGTGTTTTGGCACATCAACCCTCAACCGGAAGGCGGTAGCAGACTCATGAATAGAGTTACAGTACCCGTGCTTAAAGATGAAGGGGTAGATGCCGTCAGGTCAGGCACGGCAATTGCTGTTACATTGGGCTTTGCTTGGGTCCTGTGGAAATTGGTCAGCGTCATGTTGAAGTCTGATAAAGCATTGGTCGGAACTGTGAAGGAGACCACACAAAATAAGCCGCACTCGAACTAATAAGAAGCGCAAGCCGGTGTAATTGACGATGGTATCTGTCTGATTCAGTTACGCAGTGATGGAACTTACATACATGAGGAGGGTAAAATAAAGTAGCTGTAAAGCTAATACGACACACCTTGGTATTTACTTATTTCCAACGGTTTCTTTCATTTTGCTCAACGCCTTAGAAGTAGTTGGTTTATGGTTGAGCACCACCCACTGACAAATGTACATTGACTAAATGTTCCATGGCACACGTGACGTCAGACTATTAAGATACCCAAGTGCGGAAATGAACTAACTACCATAGCTCCGACTTATCAATATCTCAATAAAATACAAGTTTTACACACATTGATAACTCACAATTAAACCCCATTCATTGACAAACTTGATATAAGCAACGTGTAACCAGGCGTTCATGACTATTTTAAATCTTGGCGTCATCTAACCCTATGGCCCCAACACCACCCTCGGACGAGTCACCCGCGTCGACATCTGGGCCAGGCCCATCACAAGGGCCAGACTCGCCACAAAGCAAGATCAGACGAAATGTAGCTTGTATTAGTTGTCGTGATTCAAAAGTGAGTTGTCCGGACCCAGTTGAGCTGAGTATAGTTTGACCCAAATATATGATAGGTTCGGTGTAAAGCAAGCACCGTGGCGGGACATCCATGTCAACGATGCGCGAAGCTTCAAATATCTTGTGTGTACGATAGATCACATAAGCGAGTCACGAGGCGAAGGTAACTAAAACATTCATGTACTTGGTCTTATCGTATGACACAACTTGGCCTAGGAGGTTTGCTGACATTTACTTCATAGTAAACTCGAGCTTCTGGAGCAGGAACTCAAATCTATCAAAGAAGCGGTTCACCCCAAAAGTAATGTCGAGCCAGTACCAATCCCCCAAAGCAACACTACCGTGTTCGCCACGCCAACAGCCCCCACCAGCAATACCGTTTTCCCAGTATCAAATCACCTGCAAAATCCTCAACAACCCCAGACTTTTACACCGTCGGCCCCGTTGATAACAAAGGCAGAGCCTAGCAAATCTCGTGTATTGAATGGGCAAGTGGTGTCTGGTCAGGATATTGACTGGTATTTTGAAAAGTGAGATTCCCTTAGTTTCACAATCTCGATGTCCGGACTGACAACTCTAGGTACTTGCAATGCTTTCACCCATATCTACCCATCTTGAGGAAGAAAGACCCGGACCAATGCTTCGAAGCATCACCAACTCTCTTCTGGACCGTCATATTCACTGCCTGTCGTAGATATGCCAAGAATGGACAAATCGTAACCTCGTTACTCGATACTCTTAACCGCGATGTTTGGGATCTACTTCGAGTCGTCGCATTAGACCTCGAAACCATCCATGTCTTATTGATAATATGCAGTTGGCCATTTCCAACGATCAGATTTGTCACAGACCCATCACCGACGTTTGTAAGCAGCGCTCTCAACGCGTGTATGCTCCTAGGACTACATACTGGCCGAGGATCTCACCCTAGCTTCTTGATCGGTGGACGCCAGCACATGACGTGTACAAACTACGAGGCGTCAATAACTTGGATATTCTGTTGCATCTTAGCACAAAGGTTAGTTGAGGCTCTGGAGCGTGATGAGAGTGGTTAACATAGTCAATAGGGTTTCTACAGGCAACGGGGTTCCTCCGCCGTTCCTTCAACACAACGACATTCAATGCAAGAATATCGTCAAAGACACACTTGCGCCCGAACTGATGACTCTATTTGAACTCCAGAAGTTTTCAAATCGACTACATACAGCTATGACAGCACAAATATTGTCAACTGGTGGTGTTCCTGAAGCAGTTGTCAAGACATGGGAAGATGAACTTGAGCTTCTTCGACCACTTGCCACTCATGTTGAAACAGGTACGAGCAAGTGTATGAAGAGGAACAAGCTGGATATGACTTATAACTCTCATCTTAGACTGCTCCCGATTTATGATCCTCATTTCTCAGCTCGAAATCCAGGCCTACTACTTCGGCTCACTTCCTGATCAACGCCCCAACTTCACCCTCAACACCCTTCGTACCTATAACACATCGCAGAATCTTATCAACGCAGCCCTCACTCTTGAATCAACCTCGCAACTCCTGACCCACAGCACTCATTGGATCTACCGCGCTGTCATCGACGCCTGTTGTATCCTCATGTCCACACTGCACTCTACCTCCAGCCCACCACATATCTCGGCTTCAGACGCTGACACGGTCGCCACACAAATTTTGACTGTTCTTCGAACCTGCTCAGTGCGAGATAATGATCTTCCAATGCGTGGATCCGTTATCCTCGAGACATTCTGGTCAGTGAGGCATATGCTGCCAAAGTGGGATACACCCGTTGGTTCATGGTCTGATCGCATCGGAGCTACAACGTCATACTGGTGTCTCGCACGATTCAAGCATGCATTACAAGAGGCTAGGAATAACACGGATGGCGCACAGGGAGGTATCGATGTCTACGGTAAGCTAACTTACTCTTGTGTATTGCTCTTTACTTTTACTTACATGACAACAGAAGCCAATCTTTCAAACAACGATAAAAGCAATGATAATAACGTCGACGCCAACCTAGACACCAATCCTGGCCAGGACCAGACTATAGACAACTCCGTTGATCTACTTCAGGGGGTCGACTGGTCCATGATCATCGATGATTTTGGATGGATTGGAGAGGGTCCTGTATTCTTAGGCCCGGCATAGGCTATTCAAGGCTCGAGTGTAATGTTGTCCTTGACTACGGGGACAGATAACAAGACGTCCAGGAACTAACATAATAGCCAAGATAGAACAAAAATGTCCCGCCATGGCATAGGTGCTTTGCCAAAGGCAAATAGAGTTACCAAATCACATGGTCGGATAGAACCATTAGTTTAATTTTGTTCCCATTATATGAACATCTAATTAAGTACATGAATCTTGAGTACAAACATTAACATGAGACCCTAACTCCGTCGTGCATTCATCAAACTCATTTGAAAACAACCTTAGGTCCCAAACAACCCTATTTGAGAACACTCCTTAAAACCTTCATTTTTTGTTTAATCGTAGATGTCTTGGTCCATATCGTCCACCAACTCATCAACTGCATCTTCCTCGTCCACCATATCTTCATCCTCACCGAGCTCACTGTCCTCATGGTTGGAAAGAACGACGATCTTGCCGTCAACGAGTTCAACACGTGCATATTCTCCATCGCGAATGTTGTTGCGTAGGATGAGAATAGCAAGGCGGTTGAGAACCTCCTTCTCGATGAGACGAGATAGAGGTCTGGCACCATAGGCCGGCGAGTAGCCGCTGTTACCGAGATAGTCCTTCGCTTCATCTGACACATCGATAAATACCTTGCGGCCATTGTCTTCGAGTCGTTTCTGGATTTCCTTCAGACGAATGTCAACGATCTTGCGGATCTCCCTGCGCGTTAGGCGGTTGAAAATGACGACCGAGTTGATACGGTTCAGGAACTCGGGCAGGAAGTAGTTGCGAAGGGCGTTCATGACCAACTCTCGGGTACCGGAGTCGACACGGCCCTCCTTGACGCCGGGTCGGACAAGGTATTCTGCACCCAAGTTAGAGGTCATAACGACGATGCAGTTCTTGGCATCAACGACTCTGCCTTGACCGTCGGTGATACGGCCGTCATCCATAAGCTGCAGAAGTACAGTGAGGACCTCCTTGGCTGCCTTCTCAACCTCATCGAAGAGCAAGATCGAGAATGGCTTGCGGCGAAGGGCTTCAGTGAGTTGGCCACCAGCGTCGTGACCGACATATCCAGGGGGAGCACCAATCATGCGGCTAAGTGCATGTCGCTCCTGGTACTCGGACATATCGAAGCGGATCATGGCCTTGGCATCATCAAAGAGGAATTCTGCCAAAGCCTTAGTGAGAAGGGTCTTTCCGGTACCCGAAGGACCGCAGAATAAGAAGCTAGGTGGCTGGTTGGGGTTGGCAAGACCAGAACGCTGAAGACGGATGGCATTGGCGACAGATCCGACGGCCTCCTTCTGACCAACGACGACCTTGCCGAGCACCTTCTCCATGTGGATGAGCTTCTCCTTCTCAGAAGTGCGCAGACGGGTAACGGGAATACCAGTCCATCGGGAAACAATCTCGTTGATGTTGTCCGCAGTGACAATATCAGTAACCATGGCACCGCCGGCATCAGTAGGAGCGGCAGCATTGAGAGCGGCGTCCGCAGCAGCCTTACGAGCCTCGAGCTCTTTGATGACAGCCTCCTGTTCGGGGATGGCACCATATTTGAGATCGGCAGCCTTGGCGTGCTCAGCATTGTTCATTGCATCCTCAAGTCGCTTCTCGAGATCATCAAGTTTCAGCTTGGCTTGGTGGATTTCTTCGCTGCGCTTGATCTCAGCCTGGTACTTCTCGCGAAGGGGCTGCAATTCCTCCTCGACGTTCTTAGCATCCTTGCGAGCTTGTGCAAGACGAGTCTGAGATGCCTCGTCCTTCTCCTTCTCAAGGGCTGCGATCTCGATCATAAGCTGCCTATGCTTTCGCTCGAGAGAGTCGATGATTTCGGGTTGAGATTCTCGAGCAACACGAACAGCGGCAGCAGCCTCATCAACAAGGTCGATAGCAGAGTCAGGCAGTCGTCGAGATGTGAGATAGCGAGCAGCCAGGTTGGCGGAAGCTACCAGAGCGCTGTCGAGAATAGTAACACGGTGGTGTCGGTCGTATCGCTCCTTGAGACCTCGGAGAATGGAAATCGTCTCGGGAATGCTGGGCTCCTTGACGATAACCTGCTGGAATCGACGCTCGAAGGCAGCATCCTTCTCGACGTACTTGCGGTATTCGGCGAGGGTAGTGGCGCCGATACAGTGTAGCTGGCCACGGGCAAGCATGGGCTTGAGAAGGTTGGCAGCGTCCATGCCTCCCTCACCGGACGAACCAGCGCCCATCAGAAGGTGGATTTCATCAACGAACAAGATGATCATGTCCTTGGACTCGGTGATCTCCTTCAAAACACCCTTCATTCGTTCTTCGAACTCTCCTCGGTACTTGCTACCAGCGACAAGTGCACCCACGTCAAGTG